>PVKS010013723.1:0-34726 GCA_004027875.1 Aplodontia rufa
CAGCAGACTTGTTGCTGGAGTGTAGGAAAGCTAGTGATTTATTGGTGTTGATCTTAAAGCCAGTCACTTTGCTGAAATTGCCTATAAGCTCTAGGAGTCTTCTGGTCAAGCTTATTCGGTCTTCTAGGTATAGGATCATGTCATCAGCAAATAGAGACAACATGACTTCCTCTTTTCCTATTCAAATTCCCGTAATTTCCTTCTCCTCTCTGATAGCTCTGGCAAAGGTTTCAAGGACTATATTGACTATATAGTGACCACTGGACACCCCGCCCTCCAAAGATGGGCCTCCAACATGGAGCTCCCTGCAGCAGAGGAGCTCCAACTTGATCGGGGCTGGAGGGAACCATGTTTCCCTATAGGGTCTCTTGCCTCCCTCCCGCCCAACATGTGGTCCCTCCCTTCCCGGGACCTGGGGCCTCTTCCTAACCAAGGGCCTGGACTGGGCAAGGTGGAGTTCTGAGCCAGGTAAGAAGCACCTAGTTCCTGCCCGGCTCCCTCTGGGGCACTCCCAGAGGTCGCCAGCCGCCTGCTGTGAGGAAGTCCTGTCTCATGGAGAGGGCCACAGCCCCTACTCAGGACCCCAGCAGGAGAGTGATGGAGTGGCCTTTGACCTCCAGCCCTGAGTGTTTGAGTCAGAAATGAACTGTCCCCACGGGCCCTGCCAAGCAAGCAGATTCATCAAAGTGCCCGGGAAGCCCCTGCGAGGGGGATGGCGAGCTCCACAGCCGGCCTTCCCGCTGTGTCCAGTGACCCCCTCTGTTTTTCCTGATCCCCACTCTCCTTTCCAGCATGCACTGGCTGCAGTAGAGGAGACCACATCTGTCACCGTCCAGAGGCTGCAGAACACGGTCACAGGCTGGTGACAGCCATAGCCTCGTCTTGGGTCATGAGCCAGGGCCAGGACAGACACTGAGGCTGCGTTCCTTTAGGGTGAGGGAGGGCTCTGCTTGGTGTTTAGCCGAGTCCAGCCACTTTACATGGAGGCACTGAGACAGTTGACAGTGGACACTGGGGACACCAGCGTGTGCAGCGTTGTGCAGTTAAAGGTGGCTGCAGTGGGCATCGCATACCGTGTTGGCCAGTTCCATGCCCACAGTCCCAGATGGACCCAACCTAAGTGCAGAGGGCACAGACGACCCGGGCAAGTTAGGACCGGAGCCCTAGACCTGCTCTCCCCGCCCTCCGCCACCTCTTGTCACCATGGTTTCTGTTGTTTACAATCAATGGCTTAATCTGAAGCACGCTGCTTTAGGAGGCAAGGAGGGGGCAGAGGCCAGCTGGCTAGCTGTGTAGGAGGGGAGGCCAGCTGGGCAGGTGTGCAGGGTAGGACCAGCTTGCAGCTGTGCAGGACACAGGGAGGCCGGCTGGGCAGCTATGCAAGGTGGAAGCCAGCTGAGCACTTGTACAGGGCAGAGGCCGGCTGGGCAGGTATGCAGGGTGGAGGCCGGCTGGGCAGCTGTGCAGAGTGGAGGCCAGCTGGGCAGCTGTGCAGGGTGAAAGCCAGCTGAGCAGGGTAGAGGCCAGCTGGGCAGCTGTGCAGGGTAGAGGCCGGCAGGGTGGAAGATGTGCAGGGTGGAAGCTGGCTGAGCACTTGTACAGGGTAGAGGCCGGCTGGGCAGCTGAGCAGGGTAGAGGCTGGCTGGGAAGCTGTGCAGGGTGGAGGTCAGATGGGCAGTTGTGCAGGAGGAGAGGCTGGCAGCCATCCAGGAGAGGGAGGGAAGGGAGGGCCTGGACCAGACAGTGGTCACAGATGGGGACAAGAGGCTGAGTGGGTGAGGTCGACTCCCTGGAAGGGTTCTCCATGGACGACAGTGAGATGTGATCAGGGCACCATCCTGGACAACTTCCAGGCCCGGGCAGCATGTGTCAAGCAGATGCCACGTCATGGGCAGTGTCAGGGAGCAGGACAGGCGTGGAGCCAGCAGTGAGGGATGGCTCGCTTCCCACAAGACCTCCAGGGCAGGGGTCGAGAGGGAGAGATGAGCACTAGACAGTACGGGAGGACAGGAGGGGAGGACAGGGGAAGAACAGCCCCAGCGGGGCCCAGGCCTCCCAGTGATGGCCCTGTCCAGTGTGCTGAATCCCCTGGGCCCTCAGTCCTCAGCACTTGCCCCGTTCATCCTGTGTGGTGCTGGGCCTGACCCTGAGTGTACTTCCCCTGGGCTGGCGGCAGGCTCCAGGGCCTGACCCATGACTCCAAATGGCCCTGCCTCCGCCCCTCCCCTTGCCACAGGGTGCTCACTTCAAGGACCTCCTGCCACCTTCACCAGTTCCTCGCTGCTGTCCAGAGGAAGCTGAGACCCAAGCTGCTGTGCGCTTTACTGTGGGCTGCACTGTGCGGTCATGGTCACAGGCCAGCCTGCGGGCAGGTGGTGGGTGAGTGCTCAGCAGAAGAGCCTAGACCACCTGCTTCCCTGACTCAGCAGCCACAGAGATGAGGGGCCTGGGAGCAGGGACTTCCCAGCCTGCCTGGGGCCTGCATTTCCAGGTTCCGATGTGCCCACAAATCCTGCAGCTACTCTGTCTGCAGGGACACCCCGGCTGGGTGCCACAAGGTGCTCAGAGCACCAAGAGCCAGGGGGTGTCCTGGGCCAGCCATTCCATGGCAGGTGAGCAGGGCACCAAGCCCAGCGGGTGGGGCAGGGATGAGCCTCGGCGCCCGCAGGCCTGCCACAAGTCACCCTCAAGGCTCGGCGAGCGGCCCTGGGCAGGGTTTGAGGCAGGCTGTGTGGTGCCAGCTCCTACACCACCCAGAGCCAGCCAGGGAGAAGGCGAGGGAGGAAGGACCCTGCACAGGCCCTTAGATGCAATTCCACCCCCTCGGTCCACCGGCTGAGGGCCACCCGTGCTGCGCCACACTCCACGCTCCCCAGGAGGAATGGAAGGCAGTTCTGACAGTCAGGTTCCCACTGTCCCCCTGGTCTGGGAATAAGAACATGAGTTCTAATGTCAGCTCTGCCACCGATCTGCTGTGTAACCTTCGGAGAGGCTGCTCCCTCTCTGATCCTCCTCCTCCCGAGGAGAAGGGAGTGGGCAGGTGGAGGCCAAGGCACCTTCAGCCTGATCATTGGTTCCCAAGGAGCCACCACAGTAACTGCTCACCGTGTTATCTCCTGACCTGTCCTAACCCCTCACCAGATGGGCACCCCCAGGTGGGCCTCTCTCTGTCAGCTAGATGGCCGCATGGCTCTGAGCCTCCTGCTGCTCCAGACAGTGGGACCTGCAGGTCACCCTGACACTCGGGTCCAGAACAGGGGATGCAGAGCCCAACCAGCCAGCTGCAGTGGCGTCAGCACTGTCCTGATGTGCCCTCCTGCCCCTTGTCTCAACTCAGGGAGTGCCCATCAGAGTTGGTTAGAAAGTGCTGGGTCACCGGCCAGGGGCCAGGCACGCCCGCAGACTCCCCAAGGTCATGCAGCCCACAGGGAACAGAGATGCAGCATCCACCCCCTCTGCCAGCAGCCAGGTCCAGGCACCTCCCCTCTGCAATTCCTCCTCTGCGGGTGGCCCCACCCAGAGACCCCATGGCAGGTGGGGGTACCCTATCCATATGCCCTGCAGACAGCAGGAGAACACGGGATGGCAGTCACTCGGCCCCTGCTGTGCCCTCACACCACCCAACCCCCTCTCCAGGCACCTCTGCAAGCTGCCATGCTCTGACAGGCAGCTTGTGCACACCTCCGTGCCGAGAGGCTGAGTGTCCTCCAGCCGCCCTCGCTGGCCACTGGCTGGCCCAGCGCCTGCTCTCACACCTGCAGCCAGGAGGTGTAAAATCCAATTTGCTCCTGACACCTCCTCCAGACACCCCAGGGCCTGGGCAGTGGCAGCTGCAGCAGAGCTGAGAGGCGTCTGCAGCCCCAGCCTAGGGAGTCTCCACCCACCTGTCCACCACCTCCTGGCCCCAAGGGAGAAGAACCTCGGCCAGAACCTCAAAGCCCAAGCACAGCCCTGGGGGAAGTAGCCTGGACTGGACAGTCTTAAACCCTCCTCAGCAGAGGGCTAGGGCTACAGGAGGGCTCTCTGAGCAGGAAGAGGTGTCCCACAGCCTATTCCAGAACGCGCCTCCCTGCCTGCAGGCTCTCCCCACAGTCCTGAGCCCCAGGCAGGCCTGCACAGGGCAGTGGGCCCCGGGGTGCCCTAGACACCATTCCCAGGCCCCCGCCTGACCTTGGAGCAGCAAGGGTCCCAGAGAGCTGGACCCAACCCCATGGTTCCCACAGCAGGGACACCGAGGCCAGGAGGGAGCAGGAACCTCACCACCAAGGCAGGCCCTGCACAGCCCCTCCCTGAGAAACCCAGTGCAGGGTGGGTGGGGGCAGCTTCCCCAGGCCACGTGCAACACCAGCATCACAGCAGCTCCAGCCTGCTCTGAGTGTCACCCCATGCCACCGTGCCCAGCTGGAGCTCCTTTTCCAGTCCTGAGCCTGGGGTCCCAGGACAACTCTGCCCCTCTTCCTGCAGCTTAGCCCCACGTCCGCCCTCCCAGGCTCCCCACACTCCCCTTCCCGTCCTGTTAGTCAGCTTTCCATGACTGCAACCGAGCCCCCGACATGAGTGACTTAGGGAAGGAAAAGTTCAGAGGTTCCCATGTGGGGCCAGCTGACCCTGTTGCTTGGGCCTGAGATGAGGCAGAACACCAGGGCAGAAGGGTATGGCGGGGACACTACCCAGAGCCAGGAAGCAGAGAGAGGAAGGGGTGGGAGCAGGACGCAGCCCCCAAGGGCACCCCAGGGACCCGCTCCTTCAGCTGGGGCCCCCCAAGGGAACCCTAGGGAACCTCTCCTTCAGCTGGGCCCCCTCCTGCAGTCTCCACCACCTCAGCTGTGAGTCCATCCAGGGATTAATCCACTGCCAAGGGCAGCGCCACGCAGTCCAGTCACCTCCTAGGAACACCACCTCTGAGCATGGCTGCACTGGGAACCAGGCCTCCAACACGTGAGGGGACATTCCAGATGCAAACCATGGCAACAGCATCCCCAGCAAGTCCAGATGGGAGACTCATGTGCAGGTGGCTGAGCAGCGCAGGGGAGCCTCGGGAGGTACCCGGCTTTCTCAGGTCACAGCAAGACAGGTGACTGTGTCCACCAGCCAAGCAACAGACTCATCAAAGTCCAGCTCTGCTAGGCCAGAGGGCAGAGACTGCTGTGTCCTCCTGTGTGCGGGGCCAGGCCCGGACTGGCAGAGCAGCCCTGAATGAGCTAGGTGGCCATATAAATACGGGAGCAGCTGAGCATCCCCGCCATCCAGGTCGGCTTGGAAGAAGTGACCAGGTTTTGAGCTGTGCCCCGTGTCACTGGCCTGCCTCCTCAAAGCCAGCGGTGAGAGTGAAGGTGTGGTCCCCAGGGCTGTGGCCTCAGCAGGTGCCGGGGATACAGCCCACATCCTGGTGACATTCAGGGGATCTGATGAGAGTGAGAGGTAAGGTGGTCCTGGGGCAGCCCAGCAGTGCCTGGAGCCCCATCCTCTCATCAAAACTGCCACTAGGGCCACTCCTGGCCACTCCTGACCCCACATGTGTGCCCAAGGCTGGGGACTGTGGACAGTTCCCTCTGCTTGTTCCAGGGCCCCACCACTCTCTGCTGCTCCAGGGCTTTCCTGCTGGGAGCGATGCCTACCTTCCCCTCTAGAGGCAGACTGAGCCCGATAGGGAGGGCAGACCCCTGGGGCAAGAGCCTGGGCCTCCGCACGCAGCAGCCCCAGGAGAGCACGGGACACCTGGCACCAGCTCAGGCATCACACCTGCCACCAGGGTCAGGGCCTCCTTCTCGCCAAGCCCTCCTGACAATGGCCCTACCAGAGCCCACCTGGTGCCACCTGCCCTTCATCCACCCCACCAGCCATTCCTACCACCACAGAGACACCTGTCATCCTTCCCCGAGCCAAGCCACAGGAAGCCCCTGTCCATACTGCAGGCTCATGGGGCATGGGGCTCAGGGGACTCCTGGGCTTTGGTCTCCTTGTTGGCGAATGGGTCAGCCCAGGCCCCCTAGCTGGCTGTGTGTTTCTGTGCACCTCAACAGCCCCTGCTGGGGGTTGTGCCAAGCCCTAGCAGGGACACAAGACTCCACGGCCCCTCAGGTCCTGTGCAGAGCCACCCTGGCCTCTTCCCAGCTCAGCAGATGGCTTGTTGGAGACTGAGGAGAGGGGCTGAGAGACTACGCCCAAGGACCAGGTCATGACCTCTTTCTACTCCCTGCCAACTCCTATGCCCAGCTCTGCAGGCTGAGCTGAGGCCATAGGGTGCTTAAGAGCTGGGCAGATGGGCGGAATGCAGAGCAAAGGGCAGGGTGGGCTCAGTTGCTGGCCCGAGATGTGGGCGTACTGCAGGGATCTCCAGGAGCTGCACAGCAACAGGAGCGCAAGCCTTGGAGACAGGGTCCTGGAGAGGTGGGGCAGAGGATGCAGCAGAGCAGAGCCTGGAGGCTGGTGGGCAGCAACTGGGCAGTCTGAGTGGAGTCCCGGTGCCCTATTCCCAGCTCTGCTGGAGAAGAGGTGGCCTAACAGCCATGAAGAAGCCAGTGCAAGGACAAGCCCAAGACCCAGCACAGGAAGGACTCAAGTTCTGTGGCTAGCACTGCCACTGTCCCTGGTGCCCACTGGGACCATGGGGTGCTGGGGCTGGCAGCCCAGGGTAGATGAGCCAGGGGCATCAGGAATGCCAGTGACCAGATCTGGAACTTTGGGAGGGGTAAGGAAGCCACCAGCCAGGCCCAGCCACAGACAAGCTGATGACCCACCCAACCACAGCAGGGACACTGGATCCAGGTCTCTGGCCCTGAAGCCTCCCTCTCCCCATGCCCTGGTCCTGGAAGAAGCCATGTGCCTCCCACAAGGTAGACAGGGACAGGGCCGAGGATGCAGAGCCTCTGAAAACAGCTGGCCTCTGATGCCCTCCGCCCCCATGCACGGTGACCCAGCTGGTCTCTCACATCCTCACACTGTCCCTGCATCCTGGAGGCTTCTCCTGACCCCCAGGCCCTCAGACCCCAAGGTGCTGGGCAGCCCTGGCTGGCCAGGTGATCACACGGTTCCCTCCCAGAAAGTGAGCTTCCAGGATGGCACCTGCTTCCACCTTGAGCCCAGGAGAGCAGCACAGGGAGTGTTTAATCCAAGTGACCATGGAATGAATGGGACCTGAGGATCATGGAGCTGAAGCTCTCATTTTTCCCTGAGCTAACTGGGCTCAGAGAGGCTTGGGGCTTGTCTAGGGTCACCAGCAAGATGGGGTCATAGTGCAGGCAGCAGACTTGCCCTCTTCCTCTTCTCCCCATTGTGAGGCAGGGGCTAAGTCTCCCCCAGGTCCTCCCATCCCAGCTGCAGAGCCTCTGTGGCAGCCTCCAGCTGCCTCTCAGCTCTCCTGGCACTGGGGTCTTCAGGTCCTGGAGAAAGGAGGCCCTCAGGGGTCACCAGGAACATTGCAGTAGCGGGGACCCTTGGGTTGTCAGGAAGACACAGGGTGCCAGTGTGATTGCAGATAGCAGGGAAGCACTGTCTTACCATAAGTGACCACAAATGACTGCTGCACGGGATGCGCCTACACTGGGGAACACTTTGTCCTTTCCTGAAATTCAAATTTAATGACAACTTTTTGTTTGCTTTTTGTTGAATCTTGTGACCCACAGTAAGGGTGTCCACAGGTCAGGCTCTGCCCAGTGCCCATCTGTCTGCTCCACACATAGTGCCAGCGACTGATTCAGAGGCAGGAGCCAGCAGACCCAGAGCTGAAGACCAGAGGCCAAGTGAAGTCAAGTGAAGTCTGAGGCTGGCCAAGCGTCGCACGGGCTGTCCTGGCCGCAGGTGGGGCTTCTGGAGGGAGCCGCTGAGCTCTCTGCGCCTGCCCCCATGCCTCAGGCTGCAGGGGCCTCCCCTTCCTGCTCCAGCCCCACTTGCCATCCCAGTCACCTCCGCAGTGGCCCTCTGCACGGGGCCTTCAGTCTCACTGTCCCGGGCCAAGTCCAGGCCCTCACCTGCATTCCCTGGCCCCGAAGAGCAGCCCTCACCCGTTCACCTCCATGTTGTCACCAACGTTTTACTTCAGGCAGACACCATTTGCAAGCCCCATGCTCCCTGACCTCTGACATGGAGCCTTACGGCCAATCCCCAGCCAGGTCAAGGTCAGTCTGTGACCAGGATCAAGGTTCAGTGTGACCAAGATCAGGGCTCAGAGTATGACCAGGATCAGGGCTCAGTGTGACCAGGATCAGAGCTCAGTGTGACCAGGAGCAGGACTCAGTGTGACCAGGATCGGGGCTCAGAGTGTGACGAGGATCAGGGCTCAGAGTGTGACCAGGATCAGGGCTCAGCGTGACCAGGATCAGGGCTCAGAGTGTGACCAGGAGCAGGGCTCAGTGTGACCAGACTCACGCCTCAGTCTGTGACCCCGTCATTCTCAGTGTCCACTCTGGAGCGCTGCCTTTCTAGGGACAGATCATCTGTGAGCTCCTGAGCTGCCCCGTGCTCTCGTGACCCAGCCCTCTCACCTCTGAACACTCCTGCATTGCAGGACACTTGAGCTCTTTAGGAACATTTTTAGAGCCGAACTACAGACTTCTCTCACCCCAGCTGCTACAGCATCAAATGGCACTGGCTGCCCTGCACTGATGGGGAACCTCAGCCTCCAAGGAGCCCGGACTGGAGAGGCCACTGCCCTGCAGATAGGGCCCAGTGCCAGCTCTGAGGGGGTGGCCAGCACCCGGCTGGGTATGTGTGAGTCCTGCCCTGAGTGTGGGAGGGTCCTGGGGCCTGAGGGACACTCCGGACCTTGTGAGGCATGCTCCACATTCACATTCTGCTGGTGACACCCTCTGAGGCACTTATTAGAAATTAATATTTAATTCTCTTCTGTGGGCTTAGCTTAATTATTCAATTTATTATTGCAATTACTGAGACGCACCCAGACGCAGAACTGCTTGCTGTGAGCGGGGCTGGGGGGTGGTCTTGCCAAGTGCATCCCAATTTCAGACTGCTCACCTTGCAGTCTTCACCCCTCAGGGGTCTTCCTTCTGTCTCACTGAAGTCTCTCTTGCTGTCAGGAGAGGCTCCTGTTCTCCAAGTGTTCCCTCTTCAGGTGGGGTTTCTCTGGGGTGGGACCAGGATCCCAGCATCTACTGAAGTGGAGACCCTGAAGTCAGGACCCCATTTTCCTTCTATATCATTCTGGGGATCACTGTCAGAGATGCAGGAGGAAATGAAGGGGAAGAGGAAGGGAGAAAGAGGAAGGTTCAGGAGGGGGGAAGGAGCAAGGGAGGTCACCCACATGTGACCTCTGGTCGGGCCACATCCTCCAGCCTCCCCTGAGGGAGGGACAGTCTCAGACCCTGGTACTAACCTCCATGGAGCTCAGTGACTACTGATTTGCTCAGGTGGCAATGGCAGGGGACTGGGCCCAGGGCCAACTCAGCACATGGTAGAGGTCTCCCAATCCGGCCCTGACACTGTGGAGCTGGCCCTCACTCTTCTGCCTATCCATTTCCTGGAGACAGCAAAGGTCCTGGGGTGGGGGCAGGACTTGTGGCAGAGGTCCTCTGTCCCACCCCCAGGCACAGGTGGGCAGGGTCAGGAGGAGGCTCTGCCCTTCTACTCACCTGCTTAAGCCTTGACACAGACTATCAGAAGGTCTACAAGGCCCTGGCAGCCATCCTCCTGGCCACCTCAAGGGTCCAGGTGCCAGGACAGCCCAGGGGCTACTGTGTGGACAGGCACTGGCCCACGTGCCAGCTAGGAAGGATGGGTGGCAGATGGAGGGCTGGAAAGGACAGGGCTGAGATAGGAGAGGGGGCAGGGCTGGCCACTCTGCCTGGGGGCAGGACACAGGTGGACTCAGGTCTGAAGACTGCTGACTAGGCCTGGGCTTGGGAGTCAACAGAGGCCACTAGAGCCCTAGCTTCAGCATGGGGGATGCAGGTCAGTGGCCAGGCTAGGGAAGCCCCAGAAAAGGGCAGCTCAACTGTGCCCAGGTCCAGGCTGGCAGGACCCACTGCACAGCTCATGGCACCAAAGCCTCTCCAGGCCTCTCAGAACCTGGGACCTGCACCCTAGCTGAGGTCTCCTGCTCACCCCACCTTCCTGCCAAGTCCTCGGGGGACCACACAGGAGCTGCTCCCAGCTGACTTGCTGGGATCAACTTCCCGCCATCCCACCCGCTGCCCCACCAAGCCCACCACTCCTGCATCACATGCGCAGTGCTGCCTTGGCTGCTGGCCACCGTTCCCTCATGCTTTTATTTTGTGCACGTTTTTCCTGGCTGAGTGCCATTCCTCTGGCCCCTTCATGTGACCATCTGACCACAGGGGAGAGCCCAGGAATGGTGCCCTGTTGCTGGGCAGCCACACCCCACACTGTGTCCCCAGGAAGCTCCGGCCTCTGGGACTCTGATGGCCCACACAGACGCCTCGGTCCAGCTCTGGCCTCAGCGTCCCACCCCAGGTGCCTCCAAGACTAGCCTGGGCCGTGTCATCAGTCAGAGGTGCCATGGTCCCTACTCTCAGCCCTCAAGAGCCTCCTCCTCTAGAAGGCAGTGAAGCTGCTGCCTGTCCTGGCCCAACAGCCTCCTCACTCAGCACCTTCAGTCCAGGGGACCCCCTGAAGACATGACCCTGGCACCCAATAGCCACAGCCCTGGGCTGGATGACATACTTCAGGTAGTAGTGTCCCCAATGCCACAGCAGAAGGCCATGCGAGGCTAAATGGAGGGTCCACTGTCCTGCTGTGTGCTGCCCACTTCCAGAGTCACCCTCACCTCCCTGCAGGTCACCTGGGCACTTGAGAACTGGGCAGTGCCCCTCCTTCCACCGAGCACCGGAGAGCAGAGACACGGGACAGGGAGGGGGATCTGCAGCCCCTGGCTCAGTGCAGACCCTGGAGCCACAGGCTGGGGGAGCTGGCAGTTAGAGATGGAGTGTCTCTCCCGACCTCGGGCACCCTGCAGACATGTGCGGACATGTATGCACACCTCGGGCTTCCAGGATGGAAATCAATGGCTTTGGGGTCGATACTTCACAGCTTTCAGAAAACACTAGAAAAGGGCCTTGCTGTGCACCTCAGTTTAACCCCTTACATTTTTTGTGCTCACGAAAAATGCTTCATTGATTGCTGCTTGAGACTGTGATTTTTCTACTTGCTGAGGCCCAGCCTTGCGAGGAGCCAGGGATCCTGGGCAGGGAGCTCAGGCCCTGGCCCCCCATTCCCCTGTTCCTTCGCTCTCCGTGTCCTAGGCCAGGCCTGGGCTTGGGTGCTGGGGATTGGTCCCTTCCTGTGGGGTCCCACAAACCCCAGAGCTTACAGCAGACAAAGGTCAAACATGGAAAGAAGTCTGTGCTGCAGGGGCTTCTGGGGTCCTTCAGGGTGGGAACCCTTCCCTATGGGGTCCTGAGGACCTGTCTCCCTTCCTCAAGGTTCCCCAGCAGTCTTCTGTGACAGTCACAGTGGAGAGACCTGGGTCACACCTCATCGGGGGAGGCCCTGGCTCCCCAGGGCATAGCTCCTCCAACAGCCTGGCAGGACCACTGAGGCCTGGCACAGGGCAGCACCAGGGTGGGCAAGGGAGTGCCACCCAGGGCAGCACTGGTACCAGGGCTCAAAGGCCTCTGCCCACCCTCCCCTGACACCTAGGCAAGCTGCCAAGCACCATCCAGAAAACAGGCACAAGAGCTAGGCCCCCAACCCCACCCACGATCCCAGTCCCACAGACCCCATGACAACTGGCCCCGTGATCCTGTCCCCAATCCCAACACCAGGAATCTTGGGCACCAGAAGTTCTTTGTTCCTCAAGTATTAGCAGCAAAACCTAAGCTGGCCCAATGAAGAAAGGCTCCTAGGGTCTGGACGCATCCTACTCAACGTGAACACCCAGTGCCCTGCTGCAGGTGGACAGACCAGACCAGACCCAGCTGCAAGGGCTGACTCTGCCCTCCTTGGGAGGCCGCGAGCATTCATTTCGACAAGCGACGTGGGACACTTGGCACACAGCCAACCAGCACCCCTCTGTCTGTGAGTGGGGCAGCTTGGGCAGGGCAGCCCCACAGAGCAGGCTGTGGCAGCCGCTCTGAGTGGTGTCTGCCCTGCTCACTTCTGCCCTTTGCCCTGGGAAGCTGGCCATCCCAGCAGCAGCCAATGGCAGCCTGTCAGCCATGAGGAGCATCTTGAACCGCACCTTTGGCCCCAGTCGGGCCTTCCGATGACACAGCCCTGACATCCAAATGCCTACCATGATCCACTCGCGAGAGACCCGGAGCCAGAACCAACCAGCTGAGCCTGCAGCAGCTGAGGCAGCAAATGTGCATGATTCCAGCAACCAAGACTTGAGCCCCTGTGGTGCGCGCAGCAAGGACAACACACGCGCCTGCTCGTGGTGGCTTCGCGCTGACACCCAAAGCCACGCCATGCCCTCACCCAGTCAGCTGGCCCACAGTGCCCCAGGCCACTCTGTCCCAGCCAGGTCTCCACAACCCTTCCTCCCTGCCTGCAGGAGCCCTGACGCTTTCACTGACTCTCCTCACTGTGCCTCATCCTGTCCCCACACCCCCAGTGCCCACGGCAAGCCAGCAACCCAGGCCCCCGTACCCCCTGTGCCCAACGCAAGCCAGCACACCCAGGGCCAGTGCCCAATACAAGCCAGGACACCCAGGCCCCCATGCCCTCTGTGCCCACCACGAGCAAGCACACCCAGGGCCTCAGTGTCCCCACTGCCCACCGCAAGCCAGCATACCCAGGCCCTCAGGACCCCCAGTGCCCACCATGAGCCAGTACACCCAAACCCCCATGCCCCCTGTGCCCACCACGAGCCAGCATACCCAGGCCCCCAGTACCCACCATGAGGCAGCAACCCAGGCCCCCATGCTCCCTGTGCCCACCGCAAGCCAGCACACCCAGGGCTTCAGTGCCCCTGGTGCCCACTGCAAGCCAGCACACCCAGGGCCTCAGTGCCCACCATAAACCAGCAAACCAAGGCCCCCATGCCCCTGTGCCCACCACAAGCCAGCATGCTCACACCCCTGGTGCCTACCATGATCCAGCATGCCCAGGCCCCCAGTGCCCACCACAAGCCAGCATGCCCAGGACCCCAGTGACCCCAGTGCCCTCTGTAAGCCACCACGCCCTCCAGCTGCCCAAGAGAATGGCCTCTCGCAGCCTTGGAGCTGGTGATGGAGAGGGAGGCCTCAGGATGGCTGCCCCTGTGTCTCCGAGTTCCTGGAAAGTGGGGCCTCCATCTGTACCTTCTCCAGTGGGTCTGCAGGCCCCAGACCATGCCTGACAGAGGAAGCACTCAAAAGGCACATGGGGATGGATGAAGGAAGGAGAGAACGGGAAAGGGAGGGAGGGAGGGAGGAACTGTGGGCACTCAACACAGGGTCTCAGGTGGTGACAATGAGAATGGTGACGAGCAGGACAGTAGCTCCAGCTGGCTGAGGTGGCCCCTGGTCTTGCGGCTCTGCGGCTGGGGGTGTTGCTGTGTCCTGGCCCTCAGCCTCCCATCTCACAGCCCGTGTGCATTTGGGGCTGTGACACAGAGGCTGTGCCTACCCTGGGGCAGGGTCCATGGCAGAGGGCACATTCATCAGGAGCTGCCCTGGGGTGGCTCTGGAGCCAGGTCGAAGTGACAGGGAAGCTCCAGGCTTGGCCAGGCCCAGGATGCTCCTGGCTTGCTTCCTTGAGCTGGGGGTCTTGGTCACGTCCTTTCTTGACCCCTTGGGTCCTTTGTAAGCAGGGGATAGTGTCATGGACCCCACAGGGTTAACTGAATCTTCAAATCAAGACAAGGTGGGGAAGTGTGCAGTGGGCCCAGGAAGAGCAGACGCACAGCCCACCAGGGGCTCCCTCAGGCCTGGTCATCATGGTTGTGATTGTTGGCAGTCCTGGCTCCATCACCTGAGGTCTCAAGGAAGAGCACTGCAGATCTGTGCTGGGGCTGATGGGGTGGGGACAGGAGGCTTCCTGAAGCACCGGGCACTGTCCTTGAAGAGCAGGCAGTAGGGAGGCCAGGTGTCCTGGAGCACCCGCAGTAAAGTGGGGGCTTGAAGACATCGCAGGTCCCTGAGTAGCAGGAGCAGGGAGCGGGGCTGGGGGAACCATGCAGGACTTGCAGACCGTGGAGGGGGCTAGTCAGCACCCCAACAGCAGGGAGGGCTCAGGGCCAGGAAGGGTTATGGTCACAAGTGTGCTAGTGGAGAGGTCCCGGGGAAGGCGATTGAGAATGGGTAGCAGAGAATGAGACGGAGGAGTCAGCGAGTGTGTGCAGAAGGCAGGGAGGCAAAGCCTGGCGGGAGCCTTGAGCCTGGGCTGCTGAGTACGCGAGGGAAGAAACAGAAGTGTCAAGGATGACTCCTCAGACTGCCTGTGGAGGCCATGAGGTGGATGCCCACCCATCTACCCATCCTCCCATCCTTCCCTCCTCCAAGCACCTTCCCATCCATCCTCCCATCCATCCACCCACCAACTCATCCATCTACCCATCCTCCCATCCTTCCCTCCTCCATGCATCTTCCCATCCATCCTCCCATCCTCCCATCCACTCATCCACCCATCCTCCCATCTACCAACCTGCTCACCTACCCTTCCATCCATCCCCCCATCCACCTATCTACCCATCTGCACACCACCCCTCGTCTGTCTGCCTTCTCATGGTGACTACACAGGGACTAGGAGAGGAGCACAGGAATTCAGCTCTGGGGCAGGGAGGAGGTTGGCAGGGACAGGGGAACAGGTGAGAGAGACGATGGGGATGACTGACAGGAGTACCAGGGGATGGGGACAGGGTACATAGGGAACAAGGGGACAAGAGGACCCAGGGAATATGGGCTTGGGAAAGTTGGTATCCATGGAAAGCTTTAGGATGAGGATCCAGGTGTGGCTCTGGGGTGGAGTCTGGGCTCTGCTGGGTTATGGACAGATGACCAGCCCCCAGCTCAGGGCCCTCAGGTGGCCTCAGTGTGTTTGCACCCACTCACTAGCCCCAAGGCGGCCACCATTAGAATAAGCCACTCCCAGACTGGGCGCAGTCTTGCTGCCTGTGCAGGACCCTGGGGCTCAGGGTAGCGAGCTCCCCCAAGGCTACAGAGCTGAGGCTGAGGCCTCCGCACCCCAGCAGCGGTCGTGGGGTGCACTGCTGCACAGATGGGTCCCCCGTGGCCTGGTGGGAGGTAGGGAAGGGCCGGAGGCCTAAGGCAAATCGGGCCTGGCCCTAGTGATCTCACAGCAATGGTGAACATGTCAGGGACCAGGACAGCATCCACACGTGAGGGCACTAGGAGCTGCACCCTGATATCCCAGGGCCCATGGTGCTGGCCATTGGCTACAGAGCCCTCTCCAAGCATTTACCATGCCCTGGAGTCAGCACTGCAATCTAGAGGTGAGGAGATGGCCCCAAGCCACTGCCCCAAGAACCACGGGACCAAGACTGGGACGGGAGCCTGCGATGGGGCCTGTGTCCACTACTCCAGGCCAGTGCAGTCAGAGTAAGACCCACCTGCAGGAGTGCGCACCCTCCCCACCCCATGCTCCCTAAGCTGAGATGAAGCAGCAGGCACCACAGAACCTCCTGGGGCCCACAGAGGTGGATGGGAGGCTTCCATCCCACCTCCCCTTCCCCTGTAACGTTTAGCTTATGAACCTCCTGGCCTCTGATATGAGCTCCACCCTGGTCTGGAGGGCCGTGGGGAGCATGGGGCAGTGGCGCAGTGGATATTTCTACAGCTGCTGCCCAGGCTTCCTCTCTGTGGCACATCCTGCCCAGCCTGGGCCATGGTCCACCTGGAGTGATCAAGGGCAGGCCTGACACTCCCTGCCCTCCATGGCTGCCCTACCCTCCCTGCCTCACTGGGTTCAACAGAGGAGGGGAGGAAAGCCCACAGGAGGCAGGGGCTGGAACCCCAGGAATAGCCCAACAACCCAGTGAGAGCACAGTGTGCCCAACAGCAGTGCGAGGGACCCACCTGGACAGGAAGAGGACTCCGTGCCCTGCACGCTTCAGCCAGCCCCAGCCACAGCCTCCTCCCCACCCCTCCAGCAAGCCACTGCTGAGCTCCCACCACGGACTTCAAGGGAAAGGCAGTGTGGTGGTGACAGCAGGGCCCAAGGCAGAGACAGAGGCAAGCCTTTGAAGAAGGCTTTGCATCCAGCACCTCTGCGCAATCCAGGCTCTGGCCCTCAGCCATGGCTGCAGGATGGGAGCTGACCTGGTGGAGGAGTGGCGTTCCTGCAGGGCCACCTGAGCAGGCTCACTTCAGCCCCAAAGCCACCTGCAGCTCGCTGACAGTTGGGGAGAGTGGCCCTGCTCCTACCTCCCCTCCTGCCCACCTGCAGACAGGACCCGCCCAGGCTGCCTCCAGGGCTGGCCGAACTTCCCACCTCCCCTCAGGCATGGAGGGAACTTGCTCCAGGAAGCTGAGGACCCACTGAGCCAAATGCCACCATGTCAGCGGATGGGACTGGGGCCACCGGCAAGGTGCTGAGGGCCATTTTGAAGGGTGAGGGTGGAATCAGGTGGAGACTGTTGGAGGGACGCCCGCTGGTGGCCTGGGCACTCAGAGGGTCAGAAAGCCCTGCCCACCCACACTGAGACCTGCCCCCTGGGCACACTTCTGCCAGTGCCAGTGGTGGGCAGGAGAATGCTCACTGCAGAGGGTGTGGTCACTGACTTGGAGACCCAGTGTCCCCAAATCCATACACGGGTCCTACCCAGCACCTCCAAAGACCCTTGGAGATAGGGTCTTCGCAGAGGCAACCCAGTTAAAATGAGGACATCGGGGTGGACCCTGATCCAGCATGCTGCTGTCCTTACACACGGGGACATTTGGATAGACAGACACACAGGATGGTGTGAGGACACGGGGAAGGTGCCGTCCATGCCAAGGAGAGGCCTCAGGAGGAGCCAGCACTGCCCACACCTCTATCTCGGGACTCTGGCCTACAGTGGGGCTGCGAGGAATCCGGGCTGTGGCAGCTGCCCACCTGTGGTACTTGTCAGTGGTGAGCTAACTGATGCTCCAGCCCATCCATCTCCAAGGTGACCTTGGGGAAGTGACACCCACCAGCACCCAAGGGACTCCTGGCACAGTTGGTTGGCAGAGCTGACTCTCAGGTCCTGTGGGTCTGATGGATGATGACTCCTAGTCCTGGGCACCCTGCCCAAGAGCAGGGCCACCCGCCTCTTGCCTCCACCCAGCTCCCCCTGAAGCCCTCTCTGCCAGATGCCCTTGAGCAGGCCCTGTTCCCACCCCTGGAGCCGGATGCAGCATGATGAGGCCCCAGAGGCAGACAGTGAGGGCATGGTTAACTGCCACTGTCACAGCTCATGACAGATGGCTCCACTGAGTCCTCCAAGACCAGGGCAGTGAGCCCCTGTCCTGTGCATGTCCAGAAACGAGGGCCTGCGGTCACTCACTGGTAGCAAGGCTGTGTGGGCAGCGCAGTCCTCATAGCCCCCTACTCAGGTCCCTCCCATTTGCCACAAGGCTATCACAGGGCCCCCAGGCACCGTGCTCCACACAGGGTCTGCTGAGACACAGATGCCCCTGGCATTGGCCTGACTATGTACTGGGAACCATGCGCAGGGTCACACCAAGCTGACCACTACCTCATGAGAGCCCTGCAGGGTCGAGCCCGTTTCAGAGATGCAAACACTGAGGCTCAGGATGCAGCTGGCCTCCAGCTCCCAGTAATGTCCTTGGGATCCCAACCTGACCTCAGGCTGGGACAGCAGGGAACAGATCCAAGGCAGAAAGGGGCCATGTGTGGGGTCTCCCTGGGTCTGCCCTGCAGCAGGGCTCCAGTCAGTGAGGTAGTTCCTTCCACCTGTCCCCGTCTCATAGGGTACAGTCCAGGGTACAGCCCCCAGGCACTGGGCACTGAGCACCTAGGAGCAGCAGAGAGGATGAAGAGCCAGTGAGCTGTGGGGAAAGTCAGTCTCTCACAGCAAAGCCCAGCATCCAGCCCCCGGCCAGCTCTCAGTTCCCAGCACACACATGCACAGAAGACCAAGATGCCAGGGCACACACCAACACCAGCACAGAAAGCAGAATCCAGGAAGTGAGGACAGCAGCAGGAGGCGCAGGAGCAGAGCTCAGCAACATCGCCACCCCAGAGCCAGCAGGGCCTGGGCACAGGGCGGGGCCAGGGGCTGCCCTGCAGGGGACCCGCTACACCTGAGACCATGGGGCTCATCCCCATGGTCCTGGGCAGAACACACTTCAGAGGGCAGTGCTCGCCCAGGGCAAGCCCGGAGATACCCATCCAGTGCCCTCCTGGGGCCCTGAGGCCTCTTCACCAGGTCCCCATCCCTCCTGTCCCCCCGGGACACCCCCACCTCTCAGGAGCTGCTTCCCATGCAAATGTATTTGGATCACATGACATTTCAGAAACATCTATTTGTGTATATTTAGACTCCATTTCAAAGGAATTATTTAAAATCAGAGTCATTTGGATGGATGGGTGTGGAACAGATCGTCTCTTATCGTTCATGTCAAAAATACCATGTTCAGCGGCTCACGAAGCCTGAGCAGGCGGGTCTTCGGGCAGCAGGGCAGGGTGACGTGGACCCCAGCACGTGGATCCTGGGAACTGAGGAACGGGGCTCCAGGCACCATGTGAGGACAGGCACCATGTGAGGACAGGCACCACGTGAGGACAGGTACTCTGTTCTGAAGGAAGGTCCCTGGATGGAGAAGTCCTCCAATCACCTCAGAGGGGTATGGGAGGCCTTTCCCTGGGCCTGGGGAGGGGTCTTGCAGGGGGTCAGGTAAGCTCAGGTGTGGTGGGCGTGGGGAGGCAGGCAGAGCTGAGTGTGTGCGAAGGGTCTCACCTGCAGGGGTGGGGATGGGCCAGCTAGGAGGTGGGCCGTGGCAAGGTCCCTGGAGCGGCTCACCTCTTCCAGAGGCCCTGGACAGCACAGAGGCTGGATCAGGGCAAGGGCTCTGAACCTGGCTCCTCCTCTGTGAAGTGGCAGGAAGGGTCCCAACATCACAAGCAAGATTTGACAAACACAGACAAAGAGGACCAGCTGTTAAAGCAGGGGCTCATGGGCGCCTGGGGTTCTGTGCCACCTGGGCCAGATCCCAGGATCCAGCCTGAGCTGGGCCTCATCCTCACCGCAGCCCCGCCGGGGACACCTGCCTTTGCAGCCAGGTGGGGTCAGCCAGGCTGCCTCCTCCGCCCTGAGTGCGTTCCCCAGCACAGGCCCCATGGCCTTTGCACGCCCTCCGATCCCCACCAGGAGCTTTCTCCACCCAGCCAGACCACATCCTGAGGCCCCCTGCCTGGACTCAGGGGCTTCAGCCCCGTGTTCATGCCCTCCCAGGGCCACCTGGCCCTCTGATCAGTACAGGTGAGCTCCCTCCACTCCAAGCCAGAACTCCTGGTGGGCAGAGGGCACTGGAGTCAGACTCTGCTGGGAGGTGTCACTGGTGGGGTCAGAGGAGAGGCTGGAGGAAGCACTGGCTATGCAAAGTGGCCCAGGGATCTTTCCCTGGGGGCAAGGGTGAGGCAGCTCGCACTCCAGGTGCTCAGGAGATGATGGCAGGCAGAGCACTGGACAGAGGAGGCCCAGAGTGGTACCCTGCTGGGCTAGTCCTGCAGAAGGGGCACCGTCTGGTGCTGTGCCACTGCCACCAGTGAAGCACAGCCTGCGTGTCCCTGCCCGCAACCACCAAAACAGGCCACAGGGTTGGCAGTGATGAGAAAGGCTGCTGCACAGAGTGCCCTGGGTTCCAGTGCTCCTGGCACAGCCAGGGAAACAATATCACCACCAGGTGCCCCAGGTCCCAACAGCAAGACAACACCAGAGGGTCCAATAGGTCCCGCCGGCTGCCCTATGGGCCTCAGCACAAGCCAGGGAGATGGCACAGTCCACAACGCAGGGAACTGGCTACGCCCAGCAGAGGAGGAGCTAGGCCTGGCACATCCGCCATGAGCCAGTGGGTCGGCCGGATGTGCTGACCCCACTGCCAACCCAGGGCAGCAGGAGACGGAGCTCCAGGGTACAGGTGCATGGAATGTGCCACAACTAGGAACTTCCCCTTGCTGGCCTGTTTGTTGCTATGAACTTCTGCGATAGACGGAGTTCCAAGCAGGAAGGCCTTCCGGAAGCTTCTCCTGTGGTTCACATCAGCCCAGAGGTGGTGCAGACAGGAGGGAGGGGGCAGGCTGGACAGGCAGGTAGCACCTGCAGACACCCATGCAAGGGCTGGGGCACATGCCAGGCTCCCAGCCCAGGCCAGTCTTATCCCCCTGCTGTCTTCCTTAGGCACCTGCATGCTGGGCAGCTTTCTGGGCTCCTGGGCATGAGAAACCCTGCTCAAACTAACCCCAGCCAGGACTGAGTCCAGACCTGGTCCTCATGTCCCATACCTCCTCAGGATAGAGGCTCAGTGACAGCCCTTGAACGAATGAATGAGTCCTCCAGGCACACCAGGGTCCCCCAGTCATGGCCTGCACATGGGCAAGCTCATCCATCTCTCTAGACGTCCAGCTGCTGCCCATGCTGCTGGACAAGGCTGACGCCCACCCTCTGCCTGCTCCAGCCCTCCCCATGCTCCTATCTATAGGACACGGTGACACATGCAGGCTCATGAGGTCTGTGAGTGACCCCACACTGCAGACACCATGCACATGCTCCCAACATACCTGGATGTGCCAGAGGCTGAGGCAGTGGCCCCATCAAGGCCATCGTCTGACCTCAGCAGACATGTCCCTCACGAGTTGCATGAGATAGCTGCCTGCCCTGTGCACCAGCTCCCACAGTCCCCTGGCAGCTCCTCTGCGGGTGCCAGGGCTGAGGAGCGAGTCTCCTGGAGCTGGTCACCTCTGCTAACCTCCCTCTCCCTGCTGCTCTGCATCATTTTCCGGAATTTCCAGCCTCTCGCTGAGAGTGGCAGAGGTCTCCTGGCTGTCCCCGGAAACCCGCCTGTTTATGTATTAATGTGACTCGAGACCTCTCCAGATGTGTATGCGCCTGTCCACCTCTTCTGCAGAGGAGCCCTTTCTCCCTTGGCACCAAGGCACAGGCCTGCTATCAACCCTCCCCGGCTGCTTAAGCCCTGGTCTCTACACTGTGCTCCAGGGACTCCCTGTCCCCCTCCTCTGCCCTTCTACCACCCCACACCTGGCAATTCTGTTCCCACCCCTAGCAGCCTCCTTTCTGCTCCATTAGCTCAGCTCCTGCCTTGGTCAGCAGCTGGGGACACCAAAGGTACAAAGCCCTGCCACTGACCTCAGCCAGCAGCTCACTGTCAACAAACAGATGCTGACAGGGGCAGGGGCTGGGTGCCTCGAGGAGGGGCCTGCGCCAGCCATCAGCACAGTCGGTGCCCTTCTGGCCACCACCTGCCATCAGCAACCCAGGCCCCGTTTCTCCAGCCAGAACATCAAACTGGAGCTTGGCCCTCCTCTGCCTGGGCTTTGGAGACCTTGCCTCCTCTCCACCCTCCCCACCTGTACCTGGCACTGACACTAGTGCTCTCGCTGCCATCCTCCACAGGCCACACCTGTTACCACCCCAGCCTGAGTCTGAGTGGTTCATCTCCAGAAGCCAGCCAGTGCCCTGCTCACCAGCAGGGAGAGCACAGGCCTCTACAGAATCCTGCCTGAGCAGGGTGAGCGGCTGGGTGCCAGGTCCTTTGTGGAGGAGCAGAGGCCCCTCAGGGTGGAGCAGACTCAGACAGACAGGCAGGAATGGACCATGAAGCACAACCAAGCAGGCAGGCCAGGGAGGTCACACTGGAGTGCAGAGGGCAGCACCGGGCTGCAGACAGCTTCCAGATAGACCTGGCAAACTCAAGGGCAACAAAAGATTAAAGAGGACAGGACGACTTCTAAAATAGAAAGAGAAAAACGAACTAATCTTTAAAAACCCAGTGGATTCGAGAGGCATGACAGTTAAATATGCGGTGAGAGTGGCTAAGATCTCCACAACCACATCCGTCCTGGAAGACCCTGGTCAATCTGTGCTGACCTGGCTCCTGCCCAAGCTGCATGGACAGCATCTGGACAGTGTCCTGGTGCTTGGGCAGCATGGCCAGTGTTTAGGTGCTGAGCTGCAGGGACACCATTTGGTCCTGCTGCCTGAGTTGGGAGGACAGTGTCCTGGTGCCTGAGCTGGGTGAATGGTGTCCCAATGACTGAGCTGGGTGGCAGTGTCCAGGTGCCTGAGCAGTGTGGTCAGAGCCCTGGTGCCTAAGCTGGGTGGACGGCATCCAGGGACCTGAGCTGGGTGGATGGTGTCCCAGTGCCTGAGCAGAGTGGTCAAGGTCCTGGTGTCTGAGCTGGGTGGACAGCGTCCAGGTGCCTGAGCAGCGTGGTCAGGGTCCTGGTGTCTGAGCTGGGTGGACAGCGTCCAGGTGCCTGAGCAGTGTGGTCAGGGTCCTGGTGCCTGAGCAGTGTGGTCAGGGTCCTGGTGCCTGAGCAGTGTGGTCAGGGCCCTGGTGTCTGAGCTGGGTGGTCAGGGTCCTGGTGCCTGAGCAGTGTGGTTAGGTTCCTGGTGCCTGAGCAGTGTGGTCAGGTTCCTGGTGTCTGAGCTGGGTGGACAGCATCCAGGTGCCTGAGCAGTGTGGTCAGGGCCCTGGTGTCTGAGCTGGGTGGACAGTATCCAGGTGCCTGAGCAGTGTGGTCAGGGCCCTGGTGTCTGAGCTGGGTGGACAACATCCAGGGGCCTGAGCTGGGTGGATGGCATCCCAGTGCCTGAGCTGGGCAGCGGCATCCTGGTGTTTACAGTGGCTCTCTAGGAGGCCCAGTGAGTAAGTTTTAGCACTGGGGACCTGGCCTAACTGACTTGTCAGCTAGTATCCCACTTCTGCAACTTTTATATACAGTGGAACTATTTTCAAATTTCAAAGTTTAAGACCTCAGGAACCACAAATAAACAAGTTTTCAAAAATCACAATGTGGTCCTGGGCTTCCCTTGCCCATTCCAATCAATACAGATCAATACAGATCAAAGAGAAAGATAAGAGAAATAAAACCCAATATATCAATAAAGGATTATATTCACCAATGAAAAGGCTGGGTTGTGGCACTGGATTTTTAAAATTCAGCTATATGCTATTTACAAGAGACATATCAAGGGCAGAGAACAGAAATACTGAAAATGAAAGAATAGAAAAATACATCATGAAAACATTCACCAAAAGAAAATTTGCATAGTTGCATTAATAACAGACAAGATGGGCTTTGAGATAAAAAGCATCATGTGAGACAAGCAAGGTCCCCTCCTAATGCTAGAAGCTTCAACTTGCCAAGATGATACACCAGTTCTAAACTTGTATGCAACCCTAAAAATAGCCATAGAATATATAAAGCCAACATTTGTGGAGCTACAGGGAGAATTTCAAATCCACTAGTGTAGTAGAAGTTTTCAACATATTTCTCTGAATTTATGATTAGGCCAAGCAGACCAAAAAAGGGCACAGACACACACACACACAAAAACTGAACTGCAAAGTTAACAAGCCATACTCAGGGGACACTGACAGAACTTTCCACATGTACTCCTGCCACGCACACTAGGAACTTTTATGGAAGAGAAGTCCTAGGTCATAGGACAAGTCTTCACAAATTCCAAAGAACCAGTGTCACATAAAAGAAATCCTGTTAGCAATACACAGCCATGAAAAGATATTGAAAACAGAGTAGGTTAGAAATCCCCACATTCAGGATTTTATAATTTACTTCTTAATTAATGATGGATCAAAGAAAAACTCATAATAGATATGAAATCTAAAAATCAAACAATAATTAAAAGTTTATATATCAAAGCTGGTAGGCTGCAGTCAAAGCAGACTTTATAGACTTTGACTGCTTATGTTAGAAAACGGGAATCCTAAATGCTGGGCTAAGCATCCAACTTCAGAAATTAGAAGGAAGAATTATAGAACACACCCAAAGAAAGAAATGGATGAGACAAAATGTATAAGCCAACCAAAAGCAGAAGAAGCGGGAAATGGAATAAGTCGAAGGTCGGTTCCCTAGAAACAAGGACAGATGGAGAATTTGTGAAAAGATTAACTAAGGAAAACACCACTGGACCAGGAAGCAATGCTAGGATGGAAAAGGTCACAAACCACAGAGCAGGAACTGTGCAGATGAGAGAACTATAAATACCCTGAGGGCATGTGGCGGAAACCAGGACAAACCGGACAGATTCCTAGAAAAACACTAGTTACCAAAACCAACTCAAGAAAAAATAACTTGAGTGTCTTACATTTGTCCTAACAGTAGAATATGCGACACGTAACAGATGAAGCATGCTCAAAAACCCGGAGAACACTTCCCTACGTATTTCACAAGGCCAGCATTACTCTGCTACCAAAGCCAGAAAGGGTTACTAAAAGAAGAGAAAATTGCAGGAACATAGACACAAAAATCCTCACTAAAGGAGCCCAGAGCAGTGGCTTAGTGGTTGCTGCACTTGGCTGGCGTGTGGAAGGCGCAGGTTCACACCCCAGCACCACATACGCAATGAAGTGTTGGAACAACGAAAACCAGATGAAAAACTAAATAAAAAATTGATTCTCTCTTTTTCTCTCTCTAATTTAAAAAAAAAATCCTTGATAAAATACCAGGAGATCAAACTCAGCAGCACATCAAAAGAATCATTCACCATGACCAAGTGGGAATTATCCCCAGGGTGCAAATCAATAAACATGATACATCCCATCAACAGAAGGAAGGACAAAGACCATGTGATCATCTTAACTCTCAACAAATAGGTCTAAAAGCAACATACCTCAACACAATAAAGGCCATCCGTGGCAAACGCACAAGTACATGCAGTGAGAAGTTGGAAGCTTCCTCTGCGAGAGCAGGGACAAAGCACAGATGCCCACTTTCACCACGTCTACTCCACGCAGCACTGGAAGTCCCAGCCAGAGCAGGTAGGCAAGACAAAGAGACAGAAGACATCCAAACAGGACCAGGAGAAGTCAAATCACCTCTGCAGATGATAGAATCTCATGTATATAAAACCCCGAAGAGTCCATCAAAAACCACACACACTGAAGGGTGGAGCAGTGGCTCAGCAGTGACGGCGCTTGCCCGGCATGCACTGAGTTCAAACCCCAGTGCCACGTACACAGCGATGTCTTGGAGCAACGAAGGCCACATGAAAAACTAAATAAAAAAATTGTTTCTCTCTCTCTCTCTCTCTCTCTCTCTCACTGTCCCTCTCTCCTTAAAACACACACACACGCACACACACTCACACACACACACACACACACTCTCTCTCTCTGACAAGCAAATCCAGTAAACTTGCATGGCAAAATCAATAGTATTTGTGCAAACTAACAATGAACAATCAAGAAAGAAATCCCATTGAAATAGCACTGAAAAGTAAAATAAGATACTTAGGAATAAATTAAACCCAAGGAGTGAAGATCTGCCTACTGAAAACTGTAAAACATTAATGAAAAAGAAGAAGATGCAATAAGTGGAAAGATATCCTACGCCCATGGACTGAACGCCTCATCGTTAAAAACGTCCACGCTACAAAAACAGCCCACAGATCAATGCAATCCCTAGCAAGCTCCAATGACACTTTCACAGAAACAGAGAAAACGATCCTAAAATTCATGTGGAACAATCCAGGACCCCAAATACCCAAAGCAATCTTGAGCCAAGACACCAAAACTAGAGCCGTCTCGCAATCTGACTTTAAAAGATACCACAAAATTATAATAATCAAAAGAGCGGGGTCTTACATGAAAACAAACACACAGGCTACTGGGACAGAGTGGAGAGCCCAGAAATCAATCCGCAAATTTGCAATAAACTGATCTTTGACAAAGTTGCCAAGAATACATAGTGGGGAGACGATAGCACCTTCAATAAATGGTGAAGACTGGATATCTACATGCAGAAGATAGCAGCCAAGAAGCAACTCAAAACTGAGTGAAGCCTTAAAGGTAAGATCCAAAATTATGAAACTTCTGGAAGCAAGCAGGGGAGAAGGAAGTTGGTCTGGGCAAAGAGTTTGAACGAGACTTCAAAAGCAACGGGAAACAGAAGGAAAAATAAACAGATGAGATTATATCAAAACAAAAGTCTTCTGCAAAGCAAAGGAAGCAATCAACAGTGTGGAAAGATAACCTGCAGAACGGGAGAAATATTTCAAACCCTCTACCCAGCGAAGGGTCCACATCTGGAATACGTAAGGAACTAAAAACCTCGAGGGCAAACCAAAGCGAGCAATCTGATTTCAAAATGGGCAAATGCCCCTCTCAAGACATTTCTCACAAAAGACATGCAATGGCCGTCCGGTCCACAAATAGGCGCGCTCCATCACTCATCCCAGCAAACTTCCAATC
This sequence comes from Aplodontia rufa, assembly GCA_004027875.1. Classification (NCBI taxonomy): domain Eukaryota; kingdom Metazoa; phylum Chordata; class Mammalia; order Rodentia; family Aplodontiidae; genus Aplodontia; species Aplodontia rufa. The sequence goes on from PVKS010013723.1 coordinate 26,295, forward strand.
AAGTCCGGGTGCAGCCCGTGGCGGAGCGCGCACGCCCGGCATGCCCCGATCCAACCCCGGCATGGAAGAGCGCGGCAGAAGCACAGCAGAATGTCCCCGCTGTACCTCAACCCCGTGACTGGCCCAGTCACAGACAGGCAGTGTGTCCAAGTGTGCTCTGCTCTCAACAACCCATGCATGCATCCATGCATGGACAGAGTGTGTGTGCTTCCCCAGGGGCAGCACCCGCCTGAGGAAGCAGGGCACTCCTGTCATCTGCGCTGCTGCAAGCCAACAGGACGCAGAGTGCCGTGTGACCCCGTGCGGATCCGGTGCGGAATCCGGAGAACTTGATGTCATAGAGGCAACAAGGGAACAGTGGTGACCAGGGACCTAGGGGCTGGGGACAGTTGGGGGGACACAGAGGAGGCAGGGCAGGGCAGAGGTGCCAAGCTTCAGTGACCACAGTTAATGCACAGGACACCTGAGAACTGCCAAGAGAGCACGTTCTAAACGTGCTCATCGTAAAAATCACAGGTGAGGGGACGGGCATGGGAATTGGCTTCATGTAATTAGTCCACAGTGTGACATCAGGCCACCTTCTTGTGCTATAATTACGTGCAACATGGCGCTTGTCAATTAAAAAAAAAGTGTTAAAACAGGAAGCCAAGGGTCGAATGCTTTGTGTCATTTGTAGAGCTAGAGCAAGCTAAGCGGGGGAAGGGGAAGAGCCCAGAAAACAGAAAGGAGCTTGCAGAGCAGAGCGAGGGGGTGCGGGGGAGGAGAGGGGCGGGAACGGGGGCTGCAGAGGGAGAGGGACCGAGAGGTGCTGTGTGCCCATGTGAGCACCCCTCGTGAATCCCACCTTCATGCACAGAGCATCCACTGAAAAGCAGTACAGGAGCAGGTGGAAGACCATGGAGCAGGAGGAGCAGAACTGTCCCGTGCCTGTATCGTTGGGAGCTGCAGGGGCTCAGCCAAGTCCTGAATGAAATGTCACCACAGCAGGCCCACGGGGGAAGTGACTGATCACCGCTCCGGAACGTCTATGTGTCGTTCTCACTGACAGATCAAAGCAGGGCACTCAGGAATGAGCCCAACACAGGCCAAGCAGCAATGACTTCATGGAACCCAGCACATGCTCTGGTGGGGACAAGGTGGTCTGTGTGTGTCCCCAGGGGCCTGTGGGCTTGGTGCCCACTGCTGCACTGTGGGAGCCGGGGCCTAGAGGGAGGTCTTGGTCCTCAGCTGCTGCCCTGGAAGGACATGCCAGTCTCCTGGCATGAGTTCTCCTGAGAGCCCCTTACCCAACAAGGGCTGGCCCTTGATCACTCTTGGCTTCCCACTGTCCAGGCCCTTATGCATGACATCACCACAGTTCTGCTGGCCTTCACCAGAGCCCAACCCACTGGGCCCCTGATATCGGACTTTCAGGCTCCAAACTGTGAGCTGAATAACCCTTTTCTTTATAAACTAGCCTGCCTAAGGGATTGTGCTATAGTAATAAAAATGGTCTCATAAAAAGCCCATCCACGATCCTTCTTTGATCGTTAGCAAACACACCTCCTTAGTTAGTCTGACAAGGAGTTCCTGCAATAAATCTAGAATAAGTATTCTTAATGGAAGCACTCTCTTTAAAATCAGCAGAAGCACAGGGATGTGCGTGGTCACTCCTCAGCGACACCAGCGAAGATACGTGGCCGCAAAAGCATCAGCTTCAGGAGGAAGAAACAAGACCGTTTCTGCTGATGATGACGGGATTATCATTAAAGGGAAAATTATCAGAAATAATGAGGAATTAGCGTGTGACTGACTGGGCGCCCAATTTGGAACAGTCATGCACACTTCCATATGCCAGCAACATGCAATGAGAAAACGTGACTTTTAACAGATACTATTGGCAGAAACAGACAAAAAATATGTTTAGAAATAAATCTAAGAAAACATGGAAGGTATCTGTGGAGAAAATCATTGTTTCAGTGTGTTTTAAGCCATTCCAGCAAACTGCAGGGTAAGGATGCTCACTGGCACTGAGACTCAATGTCACCAAGGGCTGCTTTTGTCACAGGGATCCAGTGAGTTTGTGCTGGCAATGACGTGCCAAGAGAGCTGTTTAGGGGCCATGGCTGGTGAGGCTGAAGCACATAGGGAAGGGCAAGGGCACCAGTGCCCGACGTGCACCTGGACTGGGGCGGGGTGGTGTCTAACCCTCCAGGTGGCCTAGCTTGTGCAGGAGAGGAAAGGAACCCGCACTCAGTGAGCAGGTGGGAGGGCGGGCGCCCGAGCCGGGCCAGGAATGGCCAAGGCAGAACAGCACATCTTCGGGAAATAACAAAGGGGACGTTAGATGGGGAAACTCACTAATGAGGTCCCAAATCCACAGTGCCCACAGACCCAGCTTGGGGAGTGGAAAGGAAAGAGCCCGTGCTTGCCCCTGGAGGGCCCCACACACGCGCACACACGCCACCCCCACGGGGGCACAGCAGCCCCACAGCCCAATCCGAAGATGGGCGAAAGGCACAAACAGACTTCACAGCAAAGAAAACACAAACATAAACATATGGAAAATTCCAGCCTCGTTCGTAATCAGAGAAATGCAAATCAAGACCGCAATTAGACACTCTCACGCCCAGCACATTGGCACAGATTAAGGCGTCTGACAATACGCAATACCAGGGACAGCAGCGGGTGGAAGAGAGCCCACAGGCCACTGCTGGTGCCTTCGAGCCCTTTGGAGAGCATGGAGCTTCTTCTAAGAGCTACCTGAGGCCCGTGTCACGCTGAGAGTTCCCTGATCCCCGACCCTTCCAGGATCCAGACAAGGTGCTCCCAGCTCATATCCCAAACCCAGGCGCTCAGCACGCAGTCAGCACCCATTCGCACCACGGAACAGGAGATAGGAACCTCAGCTATGCACACAGCAGGGGCCCAAAGCAAAGCTGGATTTCAAAAGCGAGTCTCAGAAGAAGGCCAATATTGTGGCACAAGTTATACGTGCTACAAACTAAGAAAACTAAACAGTATATTGTTCCGCAGTAAACACGTTTACCAGCGTTGTCTGTGTGGAATAGTTCAAAGCTATTTAGAACTGCATGAAGACAAGGGAAAAAGGAACACAAAGTTTAGGGACAAGGTTACTTGGAGGGAAAGCGGAGGGCAGGCTGCGCTGCTCACTGCCGCGGGCGTGGACGTGCCCCTTCTAGGGTCAGGAGGTGACTATCAGAACGTCACTGTGTCCCTATACCTCCCGTCACAAGGGCGAGATGAGAAATGCCAGATAGGCCCACAGGGATCCCAAGACACCGGCACTGACTCGAGCTGGGTCCTGCAGCAACCTCCAGGCTGTCTGCGGCACAGTGGCCAGCTGCTCCCTCATTCTGCGATCCCATTGTCCTGACGCAATGCCAGCAGGGCCCAGGGTGGCTGGAAGGGTGCCACACAGCAGGAGGCCGAGGCTCAAAGGTGAGAGAGGTAGTCCTCAAGGACTCCTGTGCCAAGCAATGCCACAGCCCAGGAGCGGGGATGGCACAGAAGCAGCCGGCGAGGGTGCAGAGCACAGGTCCCGGGCCCTGCGTGGACTCCTGGTGCTCTCCTTCATTTTCTGTGTCTTTCTCTGTCTCAGAGAATTTCCCCCGGGGCTGCTGATCTCTGTCCAGAACCCAGGCTGCAGACGCTGGCCCCGATGCATGGGGCAGTTCCACTGCCACCCATGGGCCCAACCCTGGCTGCTAGGGACGGGCGGCAGGCTCTTGGCACCGCTGGCTGTCTTGCTGTCATTGATAAGACAAGCGGGCGATGTACTTCTCTGGCCCCTGGGAGCAGACCAGAGCTGGGGACCCAGGAACATGTGGCATGTGGTAGTAGTGTTCTTGGAAATCATCGCGGGAGGAGGGACACAGGACTGGGGTGCAGGACGTGGGCTTGGGTAGCATCCTGGCCCATAGGGGCTACACAAATGCCCCCCGTCTGGCACAGAGCTGGCCCTTGCCCCCCTGTATCCATCCATCCTGCCACCTGGGCCATTTCATGTGGAGGGGGACAGCAGTGAGTCACTCACTGCACGGCTGGGTGCCCAGTGGGGACAGGCATTGTGGGGCCCACAACCCACAGCTGCTACAGTCTGTGAGAGCCACAGGTCAAGAGAGGAAGCCCTGGGTGGGTGGGGCCCTCAGAACCAGGGAGGAGGCTACTGCCAGGAAGGGGACTGAGCTCCCAGAGGAAGGGAGACTGGGAATGGAGGCTCAGGGCGACCATCTCCAAGGCCTCTGAGGAGGGCAGGAGGGACCATGGGAGCAGGAGGCAGGATGGTGGCTGAGACAGGAAGGTGGGAGAAACGATCTGCAGAGCTGTTAGTTCCCTCCCTTCAGCCCTGCAAGGTGAGCACAGCACCCACAGGCACAGGACAAGCTGGTGGAGGCTTGGTCACTGCCAGGGAGCAGAAGTGGTCTTTGCTACATCCAGGCAGACACATATAGGACCAAGGTAAAGGTCCTCTGCCTCTCTTCTCTGCCAAGAGCCCAGCGGTGTCAGAGAGGGCTGCCCTGCTGGTCTGGGTCCGGAGTAAACAGGGCAGAGCCACATTTAACCTGCTTCAGGCTCATACCACAGGCAGCCCAAACCTGAGAGGGGCTCACCTGCCACTGCCCCAGATGACACAGGCAGGAAGTGGGGGACTGGAACAGAAGGGATCCTGAGTCCTGCCACTAGCTGGCTGTGTGACCCCAGGCAGCCCCCAAGCTCTCTGGGCTCCTCGCTTCCTCACCATGGAATGCACCACGCTGGCTGGCTGTGGTCTGTGGGATCAGGGTGCTGTTTCGCAGCTGTGTGGGTGCGCCGAGGTGGGCAGTGCAGATGGCCCAGGCTGTCCTCACCGCTCACGCCTGTGTGCCATTCCCTGGTTCCTGCATCCCTTCTCCTACCAGCAGCAAGAGCCTTTGAAGGGAAAAAGCAAACATGGGCGTGGGGCCCCTCACCAGCAGAGAGCTCTCCTTCAGCCAGGAGCATGACCTGCCCAGCACGTGCTGTGGGTCTGGGCCAGTGACGAAGACGACCATCAAAGCTGTGGTCTTGTTGGGTGGCCGCTGCCTCCCAGCCGGGCCATCGGCAGCAGGTTAACCACCCAGTCACAGATGCCCTCTCACCCCACTCTTCCTCCAGTGCCACTTTGACATGTCCTGTTGACAGCAGCGGGAACAAACCCTGGCTGGTTTGCCCAAAGCAGGCATCAGGTACCAGGGTGCTGGAGGACACCAAGATGCAGCCCCAGAAACCTCAAGAGGCCACTGCCTGCAGCAGGAGCTGTCCGTGGTGCTGAAGCCCAGGCTCCAGACCCACTCACAGACCAGAGAGCCAGGCAGGGGTCCTCACACTGCAGAATGCCAGGGCCTAGAGCAGAGGCAGCTGGAGCCAGATCTAGCCCCTTCCACAGCTCCTCGCCTGCCTCCACCAAGTCTTCAGCTTCCATCCTGACCCCCTCTCATAGCCCTGAACCAAAGGACTTCCCTCGCAGCTTGAGTCCCGTCAGCTGGGGCTGATGGAGAGGCCAGCCTCCACAGAGCCAGTGGGGAAAGGAGGGCTGCTCTTCCTGGTGCTGAGGTGCAAGCAGGCCAGGAGCAGGAGAGCTGTCCTGCCTGTGTCTCCCCAGGTCCCCTCGGGAGCTACAGCGACAACACTTCCATCCCTGAGGGGTGCTGCCAAGCACTTCCGCCTCCCCAGTGCCCAGGCCCAGGGCCTCCTGCCTGAGAGGCCAAGGCTCTTCAGAGCCTCCCTCCTTGGGGTGGTAGGCAGGCCGGGCACTGTGAGCTCTGCTGGGCACGCTCCTCTAACTGCAGATCACGCTCCGTAAGCAAGAGCTTGTTTGATGTCTAGGTGGTTTGTTTGGTCTAATATTGTTTTCCCCTCTGCTGTCAGGAAGTAAACAGACACAGGGAAGTCACCTTCCTAAGAAGGCTGGATTGATAATGCACTGGCAGCGGTGGGAGGTGGAAATCCAGCTTCCACAGGGCGCCAGGGGCTTCGTGCTGGCCATGCTGCTGCCTGGCTGTGACCAGACCAAGCTGCTGAGCTTCTCTGGGCCTCTTCCCCTGTGTGTAAGTTGGGGTTGGAGGAGGTGCTGGGTGCTGGGCAGTACCTGCCGTTCCACCTCTTTCTCCCACACACACGGAGAAGATGTTTTCCAGTGAGGAAAGAGGGCTCACAGGTGGCCAAAGATCACAAAGCAAGAAACGAACATAGCCAGGACCCTGGACAGGCCCTCCCCAGCTTTGCTCCCTCCTACAGGCAGTGCCGGAGAGTACTGCAGTACTGCTGCACCTGCATTCCTCCAGGCAGCAGTATCTGGGCCACCCTGGCTGTGTGTTCTGGGAGGGTGGCCTAAGTGCCAGGCCCCCAGCTGTTTCATCTGTACCTGCCAGGGGCCCCACCTTCCTTGCACAACAGGTAGGAGGCCGGCTGTCAGTGAAGCTCAGCTGTTAGCCAGCAGCTCCTGTGCAGGGCACAATTCCAGCCTCCTTCCAGCTCCTCACCCCATCCTGTGGTCTGAAGGATGCCATCTGACCCTCCTGCACACAAGGGGCTTCAGTGAGACAGCCCATTCTGGGGGTAGCAGTTGGACCAGGCAGGACCTGACTCAGTATTGAGCGGAAAGGGCTCTGAGACAGGATGAGCTCAGCACCAGCCCTGCCAGCCCCGCCAGCACCAAGGATGACGTGACAGCAGGGGTAGTACAGCAATGGGAACAGCAGCAGCAGCACTATCGTTGAAGCAGGGACCCAGAAGCCCACTTTCTGGGCCTCAGGGATGGGCATAGCAGAGCCAAACCTCTCTGACCTCACCTGCCTAGGGCAGTGCTGTGTGAGGGGGCGCACAGACCAGCTCCAGGGTGGGAGGCCCCTTGCTGCAGGTGCAGCGCTGTGCCTGGCCCAGCAGATCCAGTCGGGTTCAAGCTCTATGCCATGCATCCTAGGCACAGGTGACCTCCTGAATCCCCGCCTCTTCCTCTCCAAGAAGCAATGACACAGCCTTCCCAGGACTCTCCTGACAGTCAGGGAAGTGATGCTGTCCTGTCACCAGGGCCTGGCATCCCCTGCCCTGCACAAGAACAGGACAGTAGGCAGGGAGAAGTTCTCAGGCTGCCACACCTGGCTGCCCACACACGCCCCCAACCCTCCAGGGCAGGATGGATGGCGTGGCTGGGGTGGGGGAAGATGCCCTCCCTTTTCCAGGAGACAGAAATCGATTCCATGCAGAGATTCCTGGCTTTTCATTTAGAGAGCTATAAAACTGTGCTTCCCTTTCACCTTCTCTCTTGGCAGAAAGCACCGCAGAGCCCCAGGCTCCGGCCCAGGGAGCTGGCCTGTCAGAAGTCTGGCGGGTGCTGAGGCTTTTTAATGAGATGATCAGGATCTGCTGGTGGTGGGTGGGGCCTTGGGCAGCTGAACGCTGCTGTGTTTCCCAGGCCCCGGAGGCTGCAGCTGGCTCCCTCAGCACCCTATTGGGCTGTGCTTCCTGGACAGGGGCCTCCCCTCGCCCGGATTCCCCCACTCCTCCTGCAGCCTCAAGCAGCCACCAGTGAATGTGCCCTGCCCACCCTGCCCACCCAGCAGGCTGTACACCAAAGCCTGTGCAGAGCTTGGGCCCCCCAATCCCTCCATGCCGTGGGCCGGGGCAAGGGCTGCCTGTTGGACATCTTGTTTTGTCCTGGGGCAGGGGTGTTTGAGGAGTGGACTGGTGGACAGTCGGACCCAGGCTGGACCTGGACTCAGTGTGGAGTAGAGAGGGCTCCTACCCTCCCCCTACCTCCTTTCTGACTTCCTGTCTTTGTAAGCAGTGTTGAAGACTATGGGAGAGTGAAGCCATCGCAAGGCCTGGATTCAATTCCAGCACTGCACTAGCCAGCTGTGATGGGGGCAGTCCCAGCTTCTCTCGATCTTCATCCTCACACCCACAAGGTGGGTGCCATATAAGCCGCTGCAGACTGCCTGCTAGAAAGAAATGGAAAACGGAGGAAAGCCCCTGGCATGGGCTGGGCCACACCCTGGTGGCTCTTGGTGTTGAAACTTTGCACCCCCCCCCACCCTCCACTGCCAGCCCTGCACCAGGAAAAGCGTCCGTGGGTCCTGGGCACTCCCTCTGAGCTCAGCCCTGTGCTGACTGCCCAGAGCATAAAGAGACAGACCTGTGCTCACCCTTGAGGAGTTTGAAGTCAGGAGGAATTCAAGGTCAGGAGGAGTTCAAGGTCAAGTGGGGGGGCAGTCTCAAGGCATAACTTTAGAGGCCTTTGAGTAAGATAATTTTTTAAAGAGAGAGAAAGGGGGAGAGAGAGAGAGAGAATCAACTTTTTTAGTTTTTCATCTGGTCCTTGTTTCTCCGACACTTACTTGTGTATGTGGTCCTGGGGTTCAAACCCAGATCCTTGTGCATGCCAGGCAAGCTCTCCAACTGCTGAACCACCA
>PVKS010013723.1:34826-50253 GCA_004027875.1 Aplodontia rufa
TACCACCATCATCACCATCACCACCACCACCACCATCACCATCACCACCATCATCACCATCACCACCACCATCACTGTTATGACCACAATCCTAATTCTAACCTTAGCCACTACCACTTTCACCACAACCACCATTATAATCATCACTACCATTATCAGTACCACCACCTTCACTGTCAACAGGCCAACACTACTATTTTCACCATCATTGCTACCACCACTGACAGAAGTCACTGTGTTCAGTATTTTACATGAAAGATAATATATTTTACAGAAGAGGAAAATGAGATGCAGGGAGATCCAGCAACGTGCTTGAAGTCCCTCACAAGGGGCCACTGGCAGGGCTGGGAGCAGGGCCAGGCGGTCCTCATTTGCTAAATAAGCAGTTGCCCCTCAGCGGTGTCTGAAAGGGACTCTTCCTGGTGAAGGAGGACAAGATGCTGGGGCTGCCCTGAGGTCCTCTCTTGCTCTGGGCCACAGGTACTGAGGGAAAAGACTCATTTGCATGCAATTTGCATACAGCTGGTGAAAATAAACCCGATTCCCCATCACTTCAAAACTGCATTGTTTCTGCCTTGAAAGGGACCTTCCCACACAGCACACCCATCCTCCAATCACCCTCAGCAGACACCCGGGCTGGGGTGGCGTCCCCACATCACCTCTCTGCAGGAGGCAGTCTCCCTTCCCAGTGCAGCCCCAAGTCAGGGTGACCTTGAACAGGGAACCTCCTCTCCTCGACTGCAGCCTCCCTGCCTGGAGCAGCTGGAGTCAGGCAAAGCTGGGCAGCAAGGTGGGCAGGGGTTTTCCTGCAGGGGCAGGGGTGATGCCAAGGAGCCTGCTCAGTGGATGGAGCTCTCCAAAGGCCCAAGATCTCAGGAGGGATGGCCCTGGACAGCCTCAACACTGCCTCCCAGAGCAGCAGCTAGCTGCCCTGCCCAGGAGCCTCACGAGCCCTCTCCCCTCCTCCAGGTCTCCATCCCCCAGCAGGACCCCCAGCCCCACCCCTGCTACCTGCCTGTCCCAGACACTGTCAGGCCCTCCTGCAGGTGCAGGGGTGCAGATTATCAGGCTGGAAAGCAGGGCTGGGAAGGCACGTGGAGGTGGGTGCCACTACTAGAGAACTACAGGGCACCTCTGAAGGTCTGCCTGGAGGGGCCCATCTGGTGAGCTCCCAGGAGGCCTGGCCCTGGAGCACTGCCCTTCCTCTGCCCACCAAGCCCCTGTCCACCCTTTGATCCACTCACCCATTTCCTGATGACCCAGCCACCTCCTAGGGAAACCTTTCCCACCTGTGTGCTCGCGGCCACCACCCCACAGGCAAGAGCAAGGACTCACACACGGCGGACACAGGGACACACGATGCCCACATTCATGCTCACGCATGCACTGTGCACAGAACATCAATACACGGATGCACAAGTGCACACAGACACATATGTGCACGCACGCATGCCACCCCCTCAGGGCAAGAGGAAGCCCTGACTCTGCTTCTCCGCTCAGTCTCCTGCCCTCTAGCCTCAACTCCTTTGGGAATAGGCTACTGGGAGGACTAAGGCAGGATACCGAGGACACTCAGGGGGTCACCACCCTGGGCCTTGGTTGTCCACTGTGGCACGGGAGGACAGCATTTCCAGCTCCTAGGGAGCCATCTGATCCTACCGTCTTCCCGGTCAGCTCCCCCGCCCCCAACAGGCCTTTCCAAAGCCATCTAGGCCACTTTGATTTATCCTCCTTCTCTGGCTTACAATGCTGGCTCCCATTTAGCCACTCTCTCTAGTGGCTTCTACTGGACCTCAAGGACACCCAAGCCCAGGGCACAAAGCAGGAACTTCAGGGCCAGCCACCCATGCCAGCCCCGCCCACAGCCAGGGCTGGGAGAAGCCCTCCACCTGCATAGCAGAGCCAGAGAGCAGCTTCTTCAGGGCTCAGGAAGGATGGAGGCTCTACCTGGACAGGCCCAGGACTAGACCATTTTCTCCACCTTTCCCTGCTCAGCCTTGGGGCCCTGCCTCCTGCGCTTCACAGATCCACAGCCCCCTGGCTCAGATCCCAGAAGGGCCCAGGCGCAGCACTGCACCAAGGCCGGTGCTTCTGGCAGCTGCAGGCCCAGGGAGTGGTACAGAGCCAGGTTGCACCCCACTCCCCATCAACCAGCTTGAACCTGGGTCTGCCCTGGTCTGAAGGGCGCCTGAGTGGCCAAGGTCACTGTGGGGCCAGGCGGGCAGACTGAGCTCAGGTGCAGGGCCTTGTCACAGACACCAGATGAATTTAGGTCCCCTGGGGCAGCAAGGGGACAGTCACTGCGTTCCCTTCTCTAGGCTGCTTGTCTGGTATTTATTACACACGCCAGATTGATTTCAGTCTTTTCCTGGGGTTATTTTTCTGCTCGGCATTCCCCCAGAGGAGGAGCAGTCAAGTGGGTACCACTGGAGACCTCTGTGGACAGGAAAGGGCCGAGTTCAGACAGGACCACCTCCAGTCTCCCAGGTCGCCACAGCTGTCCTTTACAGCGCCTGGAAACACAATTCACATTTACATTTCTCAGCAGTCCAGGGAGAGGGTCTATAACAATCTGATCATGAAAATGAGATTCTCCAGTGTTCTCTGCGCCAGATATGTCACACTGCTCAGGCCTCCGCAAAATTCAATTGCTGCTCATTTAACCTGCCCAGTCTCCAAGTCAGAAAGCACCGCCTCCCCTGAGGCAGGTTCCCAGGGGACTCCCAGCCCTTCTCCAAACTTCCTGCCTGGCACCCACCACCCCCAGCTCTCAGGATTAAACAATGGAATTGCTCAGAATGCCATTAAAGGAGAGAAGAGCAGGCCCCACGCCTTAACCTGGGGCAGGAATGCACTGGTAAGAGACGAGGTCTTCAGGAACTTGGAGCGACTGGTTCAAGACCTACACACCTGCCCAGTCAGGCCCTGCTGGGCCATTTGCCCTCCCTGCAGAAGCCGGGACTTCTTGCTGCCTGGCTCTGTGCTGCCTCTACTTGGGCCTGCCTTCCTCACACAGGCTCCTTCTCCCAGGAGGTCTCTGTCCCCCACCCCAGGCACTCAAGGTCCTCGGTCTCCAGGAAGCCTCCCATGATACCCTAGAGCCAATGGAGAGCTCCCTCCTCCAGCTGCAGCTTGAACCCAGAGTACCAGGCCTGGCAGACTCCCAATAGGAGCAGACGTTCGTTCGTCCTGGTCCAAATCCCCAGTCTCCCAAAGAGGAAGAGAGCAAGGCCAAGACTGCGAGGGGAAGGAGGAGGTCGGCCCGCCTTTCTCCAGTTGTGTGAAGGTGGTCAGAGCACCATGGCCGTCTGGGTAAGGACCTGGGTGGCGCCTGGCAGGGTAACTGGTCAACAATGTGTGATTATCCTCCTTCTCCTTCCTAGCAGCAGCCCCGTGGAGGGAATCATGGTTTCCCTGCAGAGGCCCAGGAGCTCAAAGATGCAGGTCATATGCACACAGTGGGTCCAACTCTGCCCCTGCTAGGCACCAAGCAGAGCCCCCCAAGGGTTCCCAGTACCCCTCGCCCCCACAGAGCCCCCTCCTGTCCTCCAGACCTGGCCTGGAAGGTGTGACAACTCAAGGACCAGGCTGCAAGGGTCCTAACTGCCACAGATTCTGCTGGGCAGAGCTGCCTGAGACTGACGTGGGCCCAGAGAGTCCTGGAGGCCGTGCAGGGATCTCCACCCCCACCACACCAGGGCCCACAGCTCCCACAGAGCAACCCTCAGCTGTCAGCTGCTCCCGGCACTGCCCTGCTCAGCACTGGGGGCTCCACCACCAACTGGTCCCAGTCCTCCCGCTGGCACGTGCTGCTCAGACTCACGTTCTCTTCATATGGGGAAGGCGCGTTTTCCTCCTTACTCTTTTGTTGTAGAGCCTCCCAGTCTTCAGGCCTTCATTTTCTGCTAAGTTTTATGGTCAGCTTGCCGACCTCCTCCAGGAACGCTGTTGAACTTGGGCTGGAATCGAGCTGCGCCAACACATGGGTCTGGGGAGGACCCACGGCTCACACTGCTGGTCCTTCCTGTGCATGAACTCAGCACGGGTGAGATGGGAAAGCCAGGCAGTCAGTACAGGCAAATGATGGGGTTTGGTAGGGAGGACACTGGCTGACAGTCACTTTTCCTAAGAGGGCAGAGTGTCTGCTGTCAAACCCGCGTGACAGCAAGACCCCGCTAACAAAGGTGTCCGGAGAGAGGCTGATAAAGGTACCAGTGGCCCAAGACCAAACACCAGATCAGAGCAGAGCTTCCGCGCCCTTCTCCCAGGTGTGGCGGAGGGAAGGAGGAAACCTCGAGAGACTATAAGGTGAGTCGCACCCTCTCCTGAGTTCTCAGCCTCCCTTCTCCTGAAGAAGCCTTTACTTTCTATCCTTTCTTAAATAAAATCTGCCTTCTCTGCTTGCCTCAGTGTCCCTCGGTTTCATTCTTCCATTCAGGGGACACGGACCTGACTTCCACCAGCCTGGAATCATTTGTGTAGCCAGTTTTAAAATGTCTTTTAATAAAGCTTTCTGATTTTCTCCAAAAGGATTTTTTCTCATATACCATGCATTTTGCTTAGTTGCTGTTCTACCTGGCATAATTGTGGACTAGACGCAGCCTGCCGGTGAGTTGTGCGGGCCGGCCCAGCATTGCTGTCACTAAGGACACACTGATCCCAGTCCACTCCTCGCTCGTTTCATTTTTCCGCTCTAGCCAGGCCCTCGACTTGCTCTTTTTTTTAGGGGTGCTTTTAATGTCTCACCACTGACGCTGGCACCGGGGTTCGGCAGATAATCCTCGGCAGTTAAGGAGCTTTTCATTTTGCCAAGTTTTCCTTTTCTAAGCTCAGTGGGTCTTCAGTCAAACACTTTCCCAGCGGTGTGTGAAATGCTCGTCCTCTGCTTTCCTGTCCAGCCCCTGTGTGCCCCCCTGTGTGTCGATGAGGATATGGTGACATTCGTGCTAAGTGGCCACAAGACCAGCTCCATGGGGACGCTGTGGAGAGCGGATGTGGCCTCCGCTTCTGACCTCATGCTCCGCATTTTGGGAATGTCCCCTTTTCCTGTTTTCCAGAAAGGGTTGTATGAGATGGGTCTCCTGAAGTGGGGTAGCGCACACTTTCAGAGCCATCTGGGCTTCCCAGCTTCATCCTGGAGACAGCTTTCCTGATTCAATTACTCTAATGGGTACATGAGTACTGAGGCTATCTATTTACTCTTGAGTCATGGTGGCGATGTGCACTTTTCCAGGAATCTCCATTTCCCCCTCAATTTCCAAATTTCTTGGCATATGATTATTAATAGAATTTACTTATTTTTATTTTTTAAATTTCAGCTCCTTTTTTCTCCTAGATCAATCTTACTGGTAGTCTACCTCTTTCAGTGGTCTTTCTAAAGCACGAGTTTTTGCCTGGGATAAGCTGCTTCTCATCCTAAGTAGGATCCTACCGTTGGATGCCCTGCTCGGCCAGCCAGGCGCTCAGGCCCTCCCAGGCAGAGGCACTGTGCACGTGTGTGCAGGCTTTGCTACTGTCCCAGGACAAGTGCGCTGCAGTGCGGCTGGGTTGCTATGGTGAGCGAGTGTTTAACTTGTTCTGGAACCCACAAGCTCCTCTCCAGAGTGGCTGTGACCCGGGCTGTGGGCGACTCTCTTCCTGTCCAGCATGCCGGCTGTGCTCCCTGGGGCTGTGGACGTGGAACGTCTTTTCCTATGCTTATTGCTATCTGCGTACATTCTTTGGAAGAGTGTCTGATCAAAGTCTTTGCCCATTATCTAGCTGAATTATTTGTGTCCTGTTGGATTTAGAGAGCCCTTTACGTGCCCTGGACACACATCCTCTGTCAGACAGGTGAACTGCAGGCATTTTCTGCCAGTCAGCGACTTCTTTTCCGTCCTTTTAGCAGCGTTCACTTTTGAAGGGGGAACCCTTGAGTTTCATTTTAAAATCATGTGGAGTTCCTAATGGAGCTACAGTGAGCAACGTCTGAATTCTCTACAAACAACACAGGGCACTCAGGGCCTTTAATAACAATCCTTCCCAAACAACAACAAATCAATCAACATTCTACGATGGTCCCGTTGTTTTTCTGTCCTTTCCAAAACCTGGATCCCAGAAATCAGGCATTCTTGTCATACGGACCTTCCAACTCTTTCCAGGCACTTGGGTGACAGTTGCCAATTCCCTTTCTTCCCCAGGGATCCTGCTCCCCTACCCTGATGCCCATTCTTCTTGTGCGGCACTGGGGTTGCGCCAGTATCCAGCTGGGAAAGCACTTTGCCCCTGCTGCATCCTCAGCCCCTGTTGCCCAGGCTCCTTCCCTGAGCGTCTCCTGCCAGAAGGTCCCAGTTCATTTGCGCAGCACATCTACGGCCACCTTGCTCCGGAAGGTCTGGCTGGGCGCAGGATCCTCAGCGACCACTGAGGCCCTCACACGTCCTAGGCACTGTTTCCTGGCTCTGTGGACACTGAGGTGAGTCGGGGTAGGTGCCGCCCTCCACTGTCTCCCCTCTGCCACAGCGCTCTGCGCTCCCTGAGGACAAGCTCCTCATTTGTGCCGGAGGGGTGGGGAATTTGTGCTGTCCGGGGTCCCATCACACTCTTCACAGTGCCTCTCCCAGCTGACCTCTTCTCTGAGGCCCACGAGGTGTGAGCTGGGCCTCTGGTCCCCTGTCTACATCCCTCAGATGTCACTTTACTCCTTCCCTCTGAAGATCGTCAGCATCTCTACCACCTTCTGTTGCTGCCCCTCCCTCTTAGTGTCCTGGACGTCGTACACCCATCTGCGTGGGCACCCCAGACCCCACCCCTCGTGCCTTGCTCTAAAACGTGCACCCTGCACCCACCACCCCTCAGCCATCTCCCTCCCTCTCATCTCCCTTCGCAGGTCCACTCTCCTCCATATCACTCGGGGTTAATGTGGGGTCTGGGGACAGAGAGCGTAGGCTCTGACTAGGCAGGAGCCTGAGCACAGCTGACACCCACGGGGCAGCTCCATGCCTGCAGGACTTCCCAGCTGCCCCTCCTCGTGTGGCCACCAGGATGGGCCACTCCTGACTGCTCTAGATGAGGCCTGCTTGGGTTCCTCCCCGCTGGGTTTCTGGCTAGCCCTGCCCCACATCCAGGAGTATCCAGCCCCAGGCCTGATGGAGGCCAGGGAGGCATCAGCTCTCCTGGCACTGCCTGCTACTGTGTCACCCGCTGTCCCGGTCCTGCTCCTGCCCAGCTCCAGCACCTGGCCCGAGCGTAAAGGGCTGTAGGGCAGATGGACCGGAGGACCTGCTGTGCCTCTAACCTGAGCTGCTCCACCATGAACCAGAGTGGAGCGGAGCCGCCCTCCCCAAACCTGCTTCTTCTGCAGTGGCCAGGTCTGGCTCATGCCTGCCAACAGCCACCCAACCACGTGGCTCAGACTGCCCTGCCAGAGGGGGAGGGCAGGAGAGGGTATGGCCCAAAGAGGGAGATTGCAGACCCAAAGGAGGCAAAGGACCAGACGCAGGGACTCTCTGGGACTTCCTGCCAGGAGGCTGAGACAGAAACACAGCACCAGGGCAGAGAAGGGTCCCCTCATCTGCTTGTCACCAGCAGCAGGAGATCACTGCCTTCTCTGCTGTTACCTTATGCTTATATGTGGAAAATGCCTTCTGGAAGAGGAAACAACAGGGACGAAATGGCAAGCCACCACTATAGTACCAACTGATAGGCATGTGTGCATATTTATATTTGTGTTTTTGTAAGATATAAAATTGAAGAGAAATAACTCCAGGCCCATGGAGGTGGCTCCCTTGGACCAGAATCAAGGAGGATACAAGCCCAGGCCCTGAGCCCGTGCAATGGCTCCTGCCACACCCATGCTCCTGGAAAGCCAGCAAGTGTCCCCCCACAAAGCTCCGAGGCCACAGGGCCCTGAGTGCCTTTTGCCCACCTCCCATTGTGCAGGTGTGCAGAGAGGTGGCCGGCAGCAAACTCCATAGCCACTGGCCCCAGCCACCTCACTTGGAAGATGGCAGTGGCAGGCCAGACGTGCCATGACTGTCCTGAGACCTGGCCTAGGTACTTTCAGGCTGAGGCCCTCCCTGAAGGCCAGGGACAGTAGGGCATTGTGAAGATGCCCACTCCACTCAACCTCCCCGGTTCTCTGGAGTCTGGTCCTCTGCCTCCCCGAGGCCTGGTGCAGAAGGGGGCCCGGCCCCCACTGCCCACTCCTGGACAGTCACATCTCTTCCTCCACCTTCAGGATCAGTCCTGAGAAGTCCTCTGGGCCCAGGTGGACTCTGTGGGGGATGCCCTGGGAGCATTAGGAGGGTCCGTGGGCTGCTCCCCCAGTAGGGGTGCCCTCCAGGACAGTGGGTGAGGCTTCCTGGGCTGGGTGCACTGCCACCAGCTGCCTGAGGGTCCAGTTGAGGGCCTTGACACCATCGGCCAGTCACTGGCTCTGCTCAGCCACCCGCTGCAGCAGGTTCTGCTGGGCCATCCGTGCACCCTGCTGCTGAGACCAGGAGGCCAGCATGGCACCCTGCCTCTGGGGCAGGTCCAGCAGCAGCTGCTGCTTGAACATGACTGCTGACAGGGTGCCCTCAGAGGGCAGGGGCAGCGCAGAGGGCACTGATGCCAGTGAGGCGGGCAGTGAGGGTGAGGAGGTGGGCGCATGTAAGGCTCCTCTGACGTTAAGGGGATCAGGTTCAGGAGGTCTGGGCCCCTCCTGGGTCCATGGGGGATGGGGGAGCCACAGGCAGCTGATGGCTTCATCCTTGTCCCCCTCGTCCTCTGAGTGATAAAGGAAACGTCAGGCCAAGCTGGCCACAACAGTGAAGCAGGTGGGAGGCAGCAGGAGCACAAGGCCCTCTGCCTTGCAGCTGCTGAGGCCCAGAGCCCCCCTGCAGTGACAGCAGCACCCATTTAAAGGTAAAAGAAGCCACGAGGCAAACATGTTTGCCCTGGTACCCCTGGGAAGGATCAGAGCTCATTCCACCACCACCTGCTGCCTGACCCTATTCATCCACCCAGCGGTCCCTTTGTCCACAGGTGTCCTATCTGTTCATCTGTCTGTCCACCAGCCTGTTCCATTGTCCAGGCAGCCGCCATCATCATCTCCTTCCTTCTGCTCATCCACGTACCCGATCCCCATCCCCTCACCCCTCCCCACCTGTCCACACTGATCTGTCCGTTCACGGTCACTACACCCTCCCACCTGTCCATCATTCCTGCCAAGCTTCCAAGCCTCTGCAGGCACCCACTGTCTGCTGTGCACCCCTGAAGAGGATGTCTCAGGAGGAAGGGGGCTGAGCTTCCCTGGGGAAGAGCCCTGCTGGTGGAATCCTGCAGACTTAGCTCCCAGACCAGCTCTACCTGGTCTCAGTGGCTGTGTGACCCACAAAAACCCTTTCTTCAGGCCTTCAATTCCAAATTCACAAATGAAAGGCCTGGGGCCTCTCTGGGTGTGGACAGGTCAGCAAACATCCTTTCCTAACGTGCATGTGGAAGGGCCATTCCAATGGGGATAGAGGACACTGTGGTGGTGACTTCCAGCAGACCACCTCCCGGTCTGAGCCCCACTCACCCCAACTACAGCCCGGGGCAGCTCCTGTCTGCAACGTAAATGGGGTGTGGGCCACACACTCACGAGGAACAGGCAGGAACAATGCATGGGTGGGTCCACGGGAGCTAGCTACTGCTACCACTTCCTCTCCTGCCTCCTCCTCCTCATGGTCACATCTTCCTGTGTTGTCCCAGATATCTGTGGATTCTTCTCAACCTGTGCACTCATGACCTGGACTCCTGACGCATCAGTCTTACATGGCAGCAGCAGCCTCCACCTTTCCACCCCAAGAAGGAGACTTTGGCCTTGGAAGGGGCTCTGTGTGAGGACTTGGCTATGTGGCATCAGGTGGCTGGGGCTGGGCTGGGCAGGATTATCAGTGGGCTCCATCCTACAGAGCCTTGGCACAAGCTGCTCCGGACTGGCACTCGCCAGCCACCACAAACAGGTGCCAGCCGAGGCCAGCAGCTGCCCACCCAGGGTGCAGAAGAGCCTCAGACTGTGGCAGTGAGCCAAGGTGGCCCGGTGGACGTGGACATGACTCTCCCACCCTGCCTCTGCCCTCATCTCGGGTCAGGGCTCCTTTCTTCCTGGCTCCCCAAGGCAACCGAGGACTTTCCCAGGCATGACTGCTTTCCAGGATGCCTTTCTCTCATCACGGCCCTCATACAATAGTCTACACTGGAGCTGGCCTGGGTGGTCTCCTTGGCCTCAGTAGACCTTTCTCTCTGCTTGCCCCCTAGCAGAGCATGGGCTCTCCCCAGGAGCCCTCCCTGCCCTGGGAGCTTCTCCATGGTGCCCCTTACCCTCACCATACTGGATGCCCACCTGCCTGGCCCTTAGGGCACAGACTCGAGGGACAGGCTCTGCTTGTTCAGGGCCACAGTGTGAGAGCCAGGGGACAATGGCTGCTGGGCCCTCCTTCCTGCAGGACTAACATGCCAAGCCAGCCTGGGCATAGTCAGGCCTTGCTGGTGGGAGGTGGTGGTGGGCGGTAGGTGGCCAAGGGCAGCCCTCAAGTCCGATCTTAATCCTGCCCATGTGTAACAGCTGAGGTTTGCTCTCCCACTAGAGCCCACCCACTGCTCCAAGCAGAGTCCCTCTCAGGTCAGAGCAGAGGCAGAGCCACATGCTGGTGCCCAGGTACAGCAGGTGAAGGCCTCGTAAGTGCTCAAGGAAGGGCAAAGGGAGGCCCCAGGGCTACCTCAGGGCAGCACAGCAGGATGGACCACAATGCACTAGCCTCGGGGGAAGCACAGTCACACCATGCACCCCTGGCCAGCGCCCACTGTGCCAGACAGGGAGAGACCCAACCAACCACCTTGTCAGCCAGGCAGATGAGGAATCCAAGGGAGAAGGCAGAGGGAGTCCAGGTGAGAGGACAAGACACCAACCACCGTGAGTGTTGACCCTCCTCTCCTCCCCTCCCTGTACCCAGGGCTTGAGCCAGTGGCCTGACTCAAAGAAGACCCCTTGGTATGTCCCTTCCAGGCACAGGCAGAGCCTGGCCGCACAGACAGATGGGTGGGGGTCAGAGGGACCTCGGCTGGGCCGGCCCGCCCTCCTGCACTACTAACTTGGGCGACTAACTTGGTGTGGGCGGCTTGGCCAGGAGCTCGCTGGCTCCCTCCACCTGCAGGAGCAGGCTTAGTGCTGCTGCAGTTCTACCTGCAGTCAAGACGACAGAGTGGGTGCAGAGGGGAGCACTGGCCCCAGGATGGCTGGGGAGAGGACAGCGGTCAGGCATCTGCCTTGGGCATCCCTAAGCTCCTTCCCATGTGAGCTTCTGTGGGAGCACAGAAAAGGAGGTGCAGTCTCTAAAAGGTAGAAGCTGCCTGGGTGCAGCTCTGGGCCTCACTCAATGATCAGAGCAGACAGTGCCCAGCCGCAAGGCAAGGTAGGGCCTGGAGGTGCTAGGGGAAGCAGACTTCTCAGTGGCCAGGTGTTGGGGAACAGCCCCTCAGGGAAGAGTGAGGCAGGGAAGGCAGAGTGAGAGTGGAGGCTGCTGTCACAATTCTGCGGCCTTGGGCAGCCTTCCACTCTGGCTATGGCTTCCCCTGCAGAAGGACACACACTGCAGCACTGCTCAGAGGACAGGGCTGGGAACAGGGCTGCTTCCAACAAGCCCATCCACACAGCACAGGCCGGTTTGGGACCAGTGGCTTTGGGAAGGCAGGGCCTGGCCCAGACGTGCCAGGGGTCAGATGAGGCCTAGGCCAGCCCCAGTTCAAGAAGATTCAACACCAGCAGCAGCTGAGAAGTAGCACCACAGGGCAGCAGGGACACAGAGCTGTCCTGATCCCCCGGGCAAGCACAGCCCACCCAACTGCCACATGGGCAATGTGGCCTCACCCAGGCTGAGGCAGGAAGGTGAGCGGGCCAAGCTCCACTTCCTCTTCCACTCACTGGTAAGGATGATGCACTGCCACACAGCCTCACTCCTCTGAGGCCAGGGCTGTTCTGCAGGCAGCGGCAGCAGGGGACAAAATCAACTCCTTGAGAGTGGGCAGCTGCGGGAGTCAGGCCTCCGCAACCAGGCTGGCAGTAAACCCACTGCAAATGGTCACCTGCCCATCCTGAGGTCCAGCACAAGGCCCCTGGCACAGTCCACGGCTAGAGGTAAGTCCCAGACCACAGGTGCCAACCATCCCAGGCACGGCCTCGCCTGCATGTCCCAGCTGCATGTCCCAGCTGCATGTCCCAGCAGCTGCAGGGCCAGGTGCTCCAACTCCAGGTGAGGTCGTCTTGCTTTCCACTCACAGCCCTTGGGAGAGGGCTGGTCCTACTCCTTCATCCCCAGCTTCCTTCCCGCAGCATCCCAGGAGGAGGACAGTCCAGCGGGAGGTGAGGAGGAGCTACAGGAGACAAGATGGTGGTGGGTCCTGAGCCTGCCTCACAGGAGGGGCCAGAGGCAATGAGGGCTGCAGGAGAGCCCAGGAACAGAACTCTGGCAAAGGCCGCCCTATAGCACAGGAGCCCAAAGGCAAGGCAGGGGTGGGAGGGGGAGACCCGGGGCCTGGGTTCCTCCCCAGCCCTGGCCATCTTCTCAGGGGCAAGAGCCAACCCAGAGCCCACCTCTTGCGCTGAAAGAAACAAGGGCCAGCACTAGAGGTGCTCCAGCCGGACGCCATCCACCGCTATGTGGCCTCGCCTTCCGACAGCATCACCCTGGGCTGCCCCGGGGCAGGGGCCAGCTTGGAGGAGGAGGGAGTGACACAGAGAAGCCCTCCATCCTCCCAGCCAGTCATGACCACCTGAGCTTCCCTCCCTGATTGGGGAAGGGAGTCTTCTCCTTATGGAGATCCTCTGCTTTTAAAACCTGGTGGCCTAAGAAAAGTCACTGCCCTGACCTGTGTTCTGAGAACAGAGAGCTCAAAGTGGTAGCTGGAATGGAGCCCAGGGCCCATAGTTGTTGGGGAACAGCCCCTCAGGGAAGAGTGAGGCAGGGAAGGCAGAGTGAGAGTGGAGGTCTAGTATCCCTGTGCTGCTGCCACCAGTGGTACTGGCAATGGCACTGGGCCCCAGGCTACATGAAACCATGGGCTTCTGTGATGGATTTAAGGGTCCTCCAGCCATCCTATGCCAAGGCTGGGGCAAGCCCAGATGAGTCCTGAGCTCAGAGCCAGCATGAACCTGATTTTGAGCCTGACCACAAAGCTGTGGTCCTATCAACTCTTGGAGCTCCTGCCTGCCAGCTGCCCAGGTGGATCCCGTGCCCACATGCAGGTCAGCCTTCCTCATCCCTCTCCCACTGGGAGATGGCCCCTCCCATGGGCCCATCACGGGGACCGGACAGCCACTGTGCACAGCCAGTCCCAAGCGGCAGTGGATGTAGTGGCCTCTTTGGAAGCAGAAAAAAAAAAGCAAGGGGGCAGGATGGTGACCAGGGAAGGCCCTGGGAAGGGGCAATGAGGCAGCCCAGCAAATGCCCATCCCAGGCAGGCCCTGCTGAAGCCCAGGCTCTGGGGAGTGGGTGGGAAAGTGGGGTAGGCCAGCCCTCACAGCTCCCAGGGGCAGCACGCTCGGCTCAGGCCTGTACCCACCTGGGAGCTGCAAGGTCCAGAGAAGAGTGCAGCTGCTCACCCAGGCTCAGGGCACTTGGTCCTCAGTTAGAAGCAGGTCATTCCCAGACACAGGCCCCAGTGTTGGAGGGGAGCAGGGGCAGGTGGGGGCCTCTGGGCCCTGGTGGCAGCCAGTGAGCTTCTGCCCTGCAGCTAGGGCCAGCGCTCTGGATGGCAGCTGTGGAGCAAACTGGCACTTCCAGGGCAGCAGGGATGCCCACGTGCAAGCAACCCTCAAAGGCCCACGTGTGAGGCCAGGGCCTCCACCACACTGGATAGTGGACACCAGTGTCCCTGGTACTCCTAGGGCTGAGGAAGCGAGGAGGCTGCACTTGGAGTCAGAGCCAGGCTCAGCTCGAAGGGAAAATGGTCAGAGCGCTCAGAGAACACCATGTCACTTTCGCAATGCCCAGGACCTAAACGCACAGAGCCCAACAGAGAGAAAGGTTTTAAAACTTTAGAAAGGTCTTTCTCCTCGTTGTCCAGATGCAGGTGGTCAGCTTCTGGGGCCAGAGCTTCTGGACCACAGAGGGAGGGAGGCAGGCCCTCTCTGGGAAGCTACAGGTGACCCCAGCAAGGCACAGAGCAGGTGGGTGTGGGAAGTGTGGGCCTGGGCAGAGGCCACCTGGCCACTCTTGTCTGTGCCCATCTATTGGAGATGGCCCCTGTCCTGCGAGGGTGAGGACACTGTGATACAGCCCTCCAGCCTCTCTGCACCACACTGCCTCTGCGACCTCCACCTTGGCCTTGCTCTTGCTTTTTCCTGAGCAGCAGAGCAGGCCAGGGGCCAAGGGCCTCTGAGACTGTGCAAGAGGAGCCCCAGTAGGCAGAGCTCGTCCAGTTCCTTTGGGGATGAGGGGTTGGCAGGACACCACACTTTGGCCAGGCCTAGCCATAGTCCCCTTCCTCCCTGCCCAGGCACGCCCATTTCCCAGAGGTACACGAGGCTCTTCCCAGAGGTACACAAGGCTCCTCCCAGAGCACGGAGACAGCACCAGCTCCTGGCTCCTACCCCTCCACACCTAAGCTGGCTCTCCCTCCCTCACCAGGCAGTTGTTCTCCTCTCCAGGGGGTGCCTGGGCAGGTGGAAGGTCCAGCATGAGGTGGACAACCCTGTCCACCTGGCCTTCCTTTGGGGCTGGAGGGAACCCAGACAGGCAGAAACTCAGGCCCAGATGCCAGCCTGGGCCTCCCTCATCCCTATACAGCTTCACCCACACCTGGTGGGAGGGGCAGCAGGGGCTTGTGGCCCAAGGTGGAGTGGTACCCACCATTGGCATCTCCTTGCTCTGAAGCCATGGGTGCCAAGTCCTGGATGATCTGATTCAGGTCCAGCAAGTCACTCTGAGGAAACAGGATGGAGTGCATCAGGGGCAGGGCGCAGCAGGTGCAAGGACTAAGACCAGAGCATGTGGGGACAGCATAGGGCCCCGTGGGGGTCTGGGAACAAGTTGGTCTGCCCTTTCTGACAGAGGAGCAACCAGGGCCCAGGTAGGGTGGGATCAGGCTCTGGGCTGCCCCCAGGCCACAGTGAGGGCAGAGTCTGAATGCTCAGCTGTCCTGCTCTCAGGCCAAGCCCCAGTGCTCCAAGCACCCTATGGCCACAACCACCTTCAGTGCACACAGAGGCACCGTGGTCTGCCTGGGCACTTGCAGTCCAGGGCAGGACACATGTCCCCACACTGTGGAAGCCTCATGGGAGCAGGTTGGAGATTCCAGAGCAGAGCACTCCAGCCACATCACCTGCAGAGCCACACTCCTACAGATACCCCACCTCACCCACCTGCGACTCCCTGACAGTGCACACCTGCCCCTCTGTGTACCCATGTTAACATGGGCCAGCACA
>PVKS010013724.1:0-50070 GCA_004027875.1 Aplodontia rufa
ACTCCTGGAGATAATTGCAATATCCAGAATATTTACAAATTTTATACACATTTTATATTATTTTGTTAAAATCTTGTAAGGTTGTTCAAAAATAAAAATTAAAATTAAAAAAAAATGGTGCTGGACAAACTGGACAGCCACTTGCAGAAAGTAGAAATTAGACCCATATCTTTCACCTTGCACAAGAATCAAATCAAAATGGATCAAGGAGCTAGGAATTAAACTAACTACCTTGTAACTGATGGAAGATAAATTAGGTCCAACACTTCAGCATTTGGGAGTAGGCAAAGACTTTCTCAACATGTCTCCTAAAGTGAAGGAAGTAATGTCAAAAATCAGTGAATGGGATGCCAAGAAGCTAAAAAGCTTTTGCACTGCCAAGGAAACAATCAAAAGAACCAAGAGGTTTTCTACGGAAATGGAAAGAATCATGGACTATGATTCCTCTGACAGGGGTCTCATATCCAGAATCTACAAAATCCTCAAGACCCTCAACTACAAAAACACAAACAACCCAATCAATAAATGGGCCAAAGAGCTAAATAGAAACTTCTCAACAGAGGACATTGATCAAGCCAATGAATACATGAGAAAGTGCTCTAAATCACTAGTAATCAGAGAAATGCAAATGAAAATTACATTAAGATATCACCTCAGGCCAGTCACAATGGCAAAAATAAAGAAACAATAATAGATGCTGGAGGGGATGTGGAGAGATAGGCACACTGGTACAGCCCCTCTGGAAAGCAGTGTGGAGAATCCTCAAAAAGTTAGGGATGAGACCACCATACGATCTTGCTATTCTTCTCCTGGGCATTTTTCCAAGGGATTTAGAATCAGCACATTATAGTGACATGGCAATATCTATGTTCATAGCATCTCAATTTACAATAGCTAAATCATGGAAACAACCCAGATGTCCCTCGCTGGATGAATGGATCCAAAAGCTGTGGTACATATATATCATGGAATTTTACACAGCAATTAGAAACAATGATATTGCAGCCTTTGAAGGTAAATGGATGGCTATTATGCTGAATGAAATCAGCTTAACCCAGAAAACCAAGGGTCCAATGTCTTCACTCATCTGTAGAGGCTGGAACTAGACCCTGATCATTGAAAAAGATGGTCAATTATCATGTGTTAAAACTAGATAACGTGTAATGTTATACAACCTAATACTTTTTTAGAGATGTATGGGAAGGGGAAGGGAGGGATAAGGGTGGGTAACTGGGGGGGGCACTCTTGGGGGTAAATCTACTCTTCGGAATCTATATACATTATATATTATTTTGTTAAAGATTTGTATGATTGTTCAACAAATAAATTTCTCAATAAAAAAAGAAAGAAATGCCTCTTAAGATTGTCTTTATTGTTGTGAAGTGAGAACTTCCACTTACATATGGTTCAACTAATTTTCCCTTGAAATTCAATTAGGCAAATTAAGACAAAGGAATCTGCAAATCTCTTTCATCAAATCCGTTTCATCAAATACCTTGAAGAAAAATGTTTAGGGGTTTTCTAAAACTCTAATCAAGCAAGATTTTCTTTCTGTTAATCATAAAGAAAAATCTTACTACAGTTTTATAAATAGAGCTAAATTGGAAAAAAACATTTTAAATGATGCTAGGGTTTCCAAAGAAAACCACAAAATAATCTGAGAGCAAAGGAAATTATGCATCCTTGTTCCACCTTGGCACATGAGCAAACTGTTTGCAGTGACCGTCTGGGATATGTAACATCACCATAGTGTCAAGAGCACCACCTCACAGGAAAGACTAGAGGCAACACCTTTTTCCCTGCCAACTGGGATATATTGCACATGAAGGTTTTCTTCCTTCAGCAAATAGCATTTCAACTTTTGCAGGCATTTGGAGACACCATCAGTGTTATTTACTGCTATACTCCAAATGTTCAAAATAATGTCAATCAATAGCTAATTCTTCATAAATATGTGTTGATTGGATAAATATTGAAAGTACCAACGATTTTCTATGGTGATAAAAAGTTCATGATGACTTAAGATCCTTTTATCAGAGCTGGAGATGTGGCTGAGCAGTTATGGTGCTTGCTTGGTATGCCTGTGGATGCGAGTTCAAACCCCAGCACCAAAGTACACAATGAAGTGTCTGAGAAATGAAAGTCTCATGAAAAACTAACTATTGTTTCTCTCTCTCTCTCTCTCTCTCTCTCTCTCTGTCCCTTCTTTCTTATAAAAAAATCCTTTTATCTTCTCTTGTAAGACAGTGAAAAAAAAAAACTTATTTCCCCAAGAACATATCAGGTGTGTTAGAGGAGGGGTAATTTATCAGTGATATTAAAGTTATATAAAAAGTACTTTAAATGAATTTCTGTCATTAACATTACTAAGAATATGAAATGGCAGATTTTAAAAAAAGTTGATCAAAATATCTTGGCTTTCACACCAAAAAAAAATAGACAAACTGGACCACCTCAAAAATTAAAAGATTTTCTGCTGCAAAGGACATCATCAGGAAAGCTGAAAGCCCACAGAATGAGAGGAAAATATTTTCAAATCATGTATCTGATACAAGACATGGATTTAGAATAAAGAAATCTTACATCTCAATCATAGCAAAATAACCCAGTTTAAAATGTGTAAAGAATCTGAACAGAGATTTCTACAAAGAAGACATACAGATGGCTAATAAAGCAGACGCACACACACAAAGATGTCTAACAGCATTAGTCATCAGGGAAATGCAAATCAAAATTTCAGTAAATTATTACTATGTGACCACTAGGCTGGCTATAATCAAAAAGACTGATGATAATGAGTTTCAGTGAGAATGTGGGAAATCAGAACCCTCCATTGCTGGTAAGCACGTGAAATAGTGGACCTTCTTTGGAAGATAACTGGGTATTCCCTCAAAAGCTTACCTCAGCAACATATAATTCTACCCCTAGGTATAGACCCAAGAGAAATGAAAACACATGTCCATGTAATAGTGTGTGTACAAATGTTATGGCAGCATTATTTATAATAGCTAAAAAGTAGATACAACTCATATGTCCATCAAATGATGTATAGACAAATTGTGGTATATCCACGGATATCCTCAGCATTAAAAAAAAATTGATATATGCTACACCATGAAAAAAATCTTGAAAGAAGGCCATAACAAAGGACCACATATTGTATGAATGCTTTTACATGACATGTTCAGATAATCAAACCTATAGTGACAGAAAGTGGATTAGTGATTGCCTGGGATTGAGGGTAAGAAAAGAACAGAAGGAAAGGGGTATGATTTTCAATGGGCATGAATTTTTCTGAAAGGTGATGAAAATGTTCTAAAATTGTAGTAATGGCTGCATAAGTGTGAATATACTAAGAACTTTCAAACTGTTTAAGTAGATAAATTATATATCAATTATATCACCATAAAGCTATTATCTAGAAAAATGCCTTGGCCTTATTATTTACTTATTCTAGTAACCAGAATAATATGATTCAAAATATGGACATAGAACACTTATGTTGATCTAGTCTTGTATAAATTCAGTGAATTGCACGGTAATAAACTGCTTCATATTTTTGTATGAGTCTCAGCATGAGTAAAGCCCTTCAGAACGATACGATAAAGGTTTTCTCAAAGATTTAAAGGTATTTTGAATGGACTTGGAAGGATTTCTAGATATTTTACTAGATTGCCATACTTATTCCATAATGATATGATTTACACCATGCAATTAAGAGCAGCATGAAAAGGAAATGTTACTAATATCTAATACTACACTTTATACTATATAAAGTATAATTTAAGTAATTCCAAGTAATCAAATAAATTGAAAAAAATTCTGGTATTGTTGCATTCTTTGTAAATATGTATGTGTATGGGTGTGTATCCAAAGATAAATAGAAATATGTTCTAACAAACATATATAATAATTTTGTAAAATTAGTTTCCTGATATTAAGGTAAAATTAATATAGGAAGTTCATGTGAATTTGAAACTAAAAGGAATAGTAAAGATGCTCCTTCTAACCAATCCTTTCGAACATAAGAAAATGGAGACCTTAAGTGTGTAGTTTTTGCCCAAAATCATGATTGAGAAATCCATGACTTAAAATCAGTTTCTGTAGTTCCCAAGGCAAAGAATGTTAGCACCACACTAAAATTCCATAAAAAGAAACATCTGAAAACTTATCAGTGTGCAGAAGTATATTAAGGTCTACACCTATCAAATGTTTTAATATTTGAATATACAGTATTTGATCATTCCTATCACTAATGCTAATTATTAAGCTTTGAGCTCTTGGAAAGCTACAATCTGGTGCATCTGCTTAGCTGCTCAGATATTTAACCTCACTCTCAGTTTATCTGAACACTCCTTTTCAAAAAGAACCATCAATGAGATTAAAACATTTGATACTAATTTAATAAAATTATTTAATTCCCAACAGACAGCTTAGGAAAACCTCTATGTAGATAAGCCAATAATTTCCCTATGAGGAAACCCAACACCACTCCACTTTGGAACAAAGGATTCTTTACAAACCTCTCTAATTGGGAAGCACATCAGTGTAGCGTTTACCAAATCCACCATGGTTATTTTTGATGGCTCTGCACCAAGACTTCATGGGAACCTACAGAGTTTAGTTAGACCCCTTTTCTTGCCCCTTCTTCTTCCCATTCAAATCTCCCCAGAATTGACTTTCTACAAAACCTACTCCTTTTTTTTTTCCCTCCTAGTTAAATCTCCAGCCATCTCCAAAGCTGCTATTTATTTCACACTATGGTGTGAGTACTGATAGGGTAGTGATAAACAGCTATTTGCATTTTTAAAAGGAGGCTTCCTTTTCTCAAAAAATTTCATGAATTGATGTAAAGAGTGGGTGTAGTGCTTCCCTATGTAGGCTACACTGTGCCTTCTCTAGGAGCCACAAAGGGCTCCTGACCCCACACATTCCAGAAATCAGGGGTCAGCAACTGGGTGCCCCACTTGTGAAAAGCTGTTGACCTCAGGGAGGGAGCTCCTATGGAAACAAGTGTTAATTTTCAGAATGTGACTGGTCTTGATAGCAGCAACCTCATCTCATCAAGATGTCCCTTGGAATGTTTTCCAGTCAAGGGGCCCAGAAGTAATCTGTCATCACTGGTCAGTGGTACAAGCAGCCCATTCTTGAATCCTTGTCTTTTACTCCTGGACCTGAAACAAAACATACCTCTCCACCCCCATCCTCTCATGTCCAAATTTTCATGTGTTCAACATTTGTCAGGGCCTTCACCTTCAATGACACGGTCAACACACCAAGAAATTATATTTAAAACATGAAAAATGAACAACAGACCCATTTCCTACAGCTTTGTAATTGAGAACTACAGAAATTGTGTTTGGAATATGCATGTGCACGCATATTCTTGGGAACATGTTTATACAGACTTAAAATGATTGCCCTTCAAAAATCATGAAATGATTTAATAACACACTTTAATATAATTTCTGAAGCACTTTTTTAATAAAATACAGATATGTACTTATAATTATCAATGTATATGTTTCATTTAATATAACAATAAAAGGTTAGTCTTTGAAGTGGCATGGCAATTAATATTTACAGTAAAATCTAAAAAAAACAGCATTTGTACAAAATTGATAAATTTTACCAAAAATTCATAAAAAATTCTATTCATATTGTGATGTCATCCCAAATTACCAATCACAGAAAGGAAGATGCTCTACTTACTAATATAAATGGGTATAGAGCATTACTTACAATGTTTTCTCAAGATGGAAAAATATGCTCCTTAAATTACACAAAACACTAAGACCGGGACGTACTTAAAGTCTTTTCCCAAATATTTGTCAAGATATTAATAATGTACACAAAAAAAATCACATACATATCTACCTATTACAAATATTTCATGGCCCTTATAACTAACCTTAAGTTTAAAATCAATATTAATTTGATGAACTAACTGCTTGCAGAATCCTTGAAGAAATTTGTCAATGTCTATAAACAGAGTCACACCCAGTGCAAATTCTGTTCCAACACTACACTCCCCGAAATATATAACAATGATACTGTTTTTAAAAAGCAAATCAGAAGTTATACTCTTCTCTCTGTTAAACTAGGGATAAGTTAAAGCCATTTGATTAAGCAATGATATTAAACACTCTTATTTGCTTGTCAAATATATGAAATGTAATGAATAAGTCAGACACATCATTTAAGTTTCTCCACACAAGGGTAATGTACCTTATCATGCATTCTTAGACTCTTCTCATTATCTCATAAATACTTTTTAATTCAAGAATTTGTTCATAAAAAGTTCAAAAAATTCTTTTGAACTCTTAACCATGTATAGATTATTTTATGGGCTTTTTAGAAAGTAATGCTATTTTCATTTCTTCACTTCCAAGGTTAAAAATGCTATTGAGGTTAAAAGTTTTATGGTTCCTTTATCACAATTAGTACCTTCCTCCTTATTCCTCCAAGAGGGCCTTTAGAGTAATAGGTTTTAGCCTTTGACTACAACACCCACAAGACAGATTGCTAGAGATAACCCTCTGAAATTCCTTGCAGCTTTAACGCCATGAAGGCCTAAAACTTGTCTGTTTTGAAAAAGATTCAAAACAGAGGGATATGTTAAGGCAGGAGAGGGGGAGTTTCAATTTGTGGGAGTTATAAGACATAAATAAGCAGCATAAGGAGCACAAATGCCTTTTCCTTACTCATAGATTGTGGGTCAGGAGACTCAAAGCAAGATGGAAAAAAAAATCCTAAATGAAAAACCAAGCTACACAAAAACCTAAGGGATATAATTTTCCCTCTGGATTTCAAAAGATAAACATTTTTCATTGGAATCAAAGAATTTGAGGTGAATTCGTTTTCTTTTTGCTGCTACTTATATCATATATTCCTTCCCTGGTGAAAACCAGAATTTCAATATGATTATAGGACAGTTTTCAATGGCTCATGTAATTAAATAAAATGAGCAAAAAATCTTAAATATGAGACATTTAATCTCTGCAGATGAGTAGGTACCTCTTGTATATCCAATGGAAAGTGAAAAAAATTCACAATCCTTTCCATCTTCATTCAGAAAATAAAAATTATATATGAATTCTAAATTTTATAGACCTGCGGTCATATAATATCTGTCGCATATAAGAATAAGCAAGAATGCAAAAACTAATCCTTAATAATTACAAATACCTCAGAACTAATACTAAGACTTCATCTGGCTTTTGCATTTTAGATTCTCACACTGTTTCCGAAAATAACAGAAATAGTCTCTATTTGAAGGTTACTGCTGGTTGTCAACACTCCACGTTGAAATTGTTTAGAACACTTTTCTGATAAATAAAGTTACAAGCCTTCACCTAGTTAGTATCATTGCCAGGTTTTAAGTTTACCATTTTGCTTTTAAAAGAGTCTTAGAATTTCAATTAAACATATTATAAGTATGCCAACACTCAGCAACTGGGTGAATGAGGGGGATATAAAAGAAACTGCAATACACCACATGATATGTATATACAGTATACTCATACACCATAGATAATTACAGTCTCACTATGAGAAAGTAAAAAACTTCAATGAGCCTTAATTTTCTATTATAAGTATATTTTACAAGTTACAGATAGTTACTTTCCATATTGCTTTTTAAAAAGAAACAGAAGACAAAAACACGTTAGATTCAAATGGATTTAACTTAAAAGTTTCATCAGACCATATGTGCAGACACTTGAGATGATGACAGAGTCAAGCTTCCTAGGGTCCTAGAGTCAAAGAAACTCTGCTGACCCCCACTGCTAAGCAGGTGCACTCCTTCCACCGGGGGCAGCATCTGTCGATCAGTCATGGTCCCACTTGGTGAGGACCCCAAGAAGCCTCCTTGGGAAGAAACAATTTTCTCAGGACTGGCAGCCAGTTTGGGGGATGTGGAGAAGTTATATCCATATAAGGCACAGGGGCTATGTAACCTGAAAGTGTTATAGGAGCCCTGGTGGGTCTGATTAGTAGCAAAGGCATTGCTGGAGGGCGAAGGCATGATGTACTGGAGCTGAGGAGACATTCCTGAAATCTGCATGGACAAGCTGGTCTGTGGGCAACTGAAGGTGTCCCCATCAGTGCCACCCATGGACATGTTCACAGAGGTGCTGCTGCTCACACCTACATAGGAAGGAGTCCTGGGTGGGGCGAATGTCTCGCTGGTTTGGTTGGTGAGCCTGTTGTAGGTCTCGGCCAGGGATGAGCTGTATCGGTTGAGGGTGAGGCCTGAGCGGGCACAGGCAGAATAATCAGCTGGGGCCAGACTACATAGCTGGCTGGTGTTGTGCCCCAGATGGAAGGCAGGAGAGGAACAAGAGGAGCCAGACAAAAGGTGAGGGTGGGTGGCAGGAACACCATTCCCAGTGCCTTGCAGTAAGGTGGAGGAACTTGCATTGCCTATGAAAGAAATTGAAATGTAAAGAATGACTCCACAGCCATCTTTTCATTTTCATTTGGTAAACACCTGATAGACAAGGCTTGTTACAAGGGGTGCAAGGACTACAAAGATGAGAAGGAATTTATAATTTCTCAGTTTTCAAGGAATTTATAATTTCACTGAATTCAGACCGAACCAATTTAAACAAAGATCCTCTCAATGTAATTTTGTCCAGCATTGGGTACTGAACTCAGGGACAGTCTACCCTTGTGCTATATCCCCAACTCTTTTTATTTTGCTAAATTGCTAAAGGGTCTTGCTAAATTCCTGAGGCTGGTCCCAAACTTGAGATCCTCCTGTCTCAACCTCTTGAGCCACTGGATTACAAAGTGTGCATCACCATGCACAGCTTCTCTCAATATTTCTAAGACAAATTATCTCCCTAGGAAAAGATGTATTTTTGTGTTGCAAAAAAATAAAGGGATACTACCACACAGAATTTTCACACTTTGTCCCTCAATTAGCTTTCTCAAAGTTTGCTTATTTACTCTTAATAAGTATTATAAATACTGAATTTATTAGCAACTACATAAAATATCAATCTCATCTTTATATTTTGTTCCAAAAGTGTAATCCACACCCCTTTTCTACCCATGTTTCAGCCTTTCTTTTGGCAAAGTTTGCTCTGGATCAATCCATTTTCTTACTAAGAAATAGCCATAACTCAAAGGAAAGTGCTGAACCGGTCCACACCCTACCTCAAGCATGTATGTGACTTCTTGCTGAAAGCTTGCATGCATCAATGACTATTCCGGGCAGGTCTTGGCCATAGAAAAGCAAGAGTCCAGCCCCTCAAAAACTTCACTTCAACCAGAAAACAGGTTGGTAAATCACATGCTAACACAAGAGTAGAAGTCCAGCAAATAAACAGTCCTGAGAAACTTAGAGAGGGTAATTAATACTGCATCCAGTGTGGTAATGGTGACTGAATCTCCCTCACTGGATTTGCTGGCAGATAGATGTTTGAAAACTTGACAGACTTAAAGGGAGAAGAGAATCCCAATGAGCCAGACAGGTTGTAAAACCGTTACTGTTCTAGTGACGATGTCATGTACAGCTTTTCAAAATAATCTAAAACCCCAATATCTCATGATAATCTAAAACCTAGTAAGTGAAATTGTCACTGGAAGCTGGCAGGATCCCTGGTAGAAAGCCTGCCTACAGCAGTGAGCTGATAGCCTTCCTACTAAATAGACCAGAAAGATAATGTCATCTTTCTCTACGGAAACACAAGCCCCAGACTTGTGGGAAATCTTCAGAGATGAGTCCAGGGAGATCTGCCTGAGTGCACCTGACCTTCTCATAATAAACTCAACAAGAGAACCCTGCCTAGAATTACTTACACTAAAGGTAGAGAAGAAATAAGCTGGCAAGAAAAGGAGGACTGGAAACAGCATCAGCAATTTCTCATAAAGGGTACCTGGCCTTAGAACCCACCAGTCTGCCTCTAACATTAATACAAAATTTAAGAGTCAGATAAAGGTTATAAGATATAAAAACAGCCTAAAATCTAAGATTTAACCTATGATCACAACAACCATTTTTCCTGACCCATCCCTACACCATATGGAAAAGAGACCCTAGAGCTGTTGGTTATGAGGTCACCATCACATTTGAAACAAAGACTTGTGCTCTTTTCAGCACCTGAACTTCCAGGTAGGGATCAACTGCATCTATAGCTCAGGATACTTTGTGAGTTACCTTGTTTGGGAATTCCAGGGATATCTTCAAAGGTGAGGGTCCGCAGTGAAGGTCGCCAGAATGCATAGGATTCCACCAGGGCTTCCAATCCCATTCTAAATGGAAGGGTCAGGATTGGGGTGGGGTTGGGGGACAAACGAAGTCTAGTTAGGAGTAGTCAGAGCTTTCACCAGTAATAAGAATCTCAGAAAACAACCCCAGTATTGACAGGACTCCCCACACTGGCAGATTAGGAGCTTGCCACAGTCAGAAAGAAATGCTTCGGAGACAGAAACCCAAAGAGGAAGAAAACCACCCAAGATGCTGCTAACATTCTTGAGAACCAAAGTCAAGCCAACAAAGGGGATGAAAAACTACTCCTTTGGGCCAAGGAGCTGATAATTGGAGAGCCCATCCTTGCTGCTGTGAATCCAAGGCACTGCTCTAATCTAGAACACACCTTCTCCCCATGATAGTGCTTTTCCCTCTAGTGAGGAAGCTGTTTCCATATAAACATGCTCCTATATTTTTAAAAAATCACCTCTTTTCTAAGAGGCATGTTTGCCCCTCACTCAGAGCCTCAGCTGCCAGCTCAGAGGAGTATTCATCCTAAGAAAACAGGGGCACTATCTCCTCCACTAGCCAGGTTGGACTCTCCTTTCACAAACAGGAGCGCCAGGAGAGGGCAGCACTGACCTCTCCCCGCCCCACCCTGCAAGGTGCAGGAGAGCAGGAAGATGATCTCCAAGGTTGTCCACTATACGGAGTTAGTACTAATATCACAGATTATTGTAAAGCCTCACCATCCATTCTTTTTTTAAAGAGAGAGGGACAGTGAGAGAGAGAATCAATTTTATTTGTAGCTTTCATTGCTTGGACACTTGGTGCTAGGGTTTGAACCCGCACACTTGCGCATGCCAGGCAAACACCGTAACCACTGAGCCACCACTTCAGCCCCTCAACATCCATTCTTAATGAATAGACAAATAAAGAAATAGGACAAGTTGGTTATGGCATATTTATTTTAAAACACAAACAACTACTCTAAGTACATGTGTAAATCACCTCCCACCATAAGTGATTCATTCAGTCTTTCCCTCCTTATATCAGGTGACTAAGCACTGAGTTCTGGGATTGAGACTCTTCACTCCACCAGCTGTTCTCAAAAGAGCCTAAGATCTTACCACTCACCCCTCAACCACCTCAGCCTGAAGCCATCTGTTCACCAATCTAACATTGTGTTTTTATGAAACCCAGAGCCCTACTATAGGAAATGCCTGCTTCCTGAGGTATCAAATACTTCTCAGACATCCCTTGTGATTGTCAGATACGTTTAATAGCTACAACTCAGGTGTTATCTCCTCTGGATTCCCTGTACTCCCGAATTATGAACTATGAACTAAGAGTAGAGGAAAACACCCTGAAGAATCACATCACCTGAACTAAAGGGAAAACCTCTCCAATCAGCAGAAGTAAGTGATTCGTGTAGATAAAACCACTTCACACTACTAGTCCTTCTGTGTCAATGCTTTACACACAGAATTTGCTTCCTTAGAATGTGCAGGCATGGTTTACGCTAATTTATTAATTTCTCCACTAACAATGAGGAGCATACCTACTCCATCTTAGTAACAAAAGGACACTATGGAGGGGTGCATGGGTGGCATACATGCATGCACAAACACATGTTCTTGTGAGTCCACTCAGGGACCTGACTCATTGCTTTAGTGGCAGACTCAGGGGAATGGACCATTTCAAAGGGGCAATCCCAGCCCTACAGATACCATGACAGGGCTTCCAGAGGAGCCCTGCACCTGTTCTACTTGGGAGAGCTTCTGTCAAAATCAATGTGCCACAGAGAGAACTATTTAGTGTAAGGACACTAGATAGTGATCAGGAGAACTAGCCTGGACTGCAAGTCACTAAAACTAATTATGTGACCTTAAGTCAATTTCTTAACCTCCCTGGACTTCAGATTCCTACAAAGTAAGGATTAGATTATGAAAGCTCTGAAATCCCTTCTAGCTCTAAAGTCTTTTTATTCTAAGTGATTTTTACAAATCAAACATCATATTTGTGGCCAAAATACAAATTAACTTCAAGATCATGACACTCAGTAATATTTTCTGTACATTAGAGTATTGATTTCTGTGCAGTTTGGCAGATCTAGTCAATCTCAAAACCCCCATGTTGCCTGTGAGTTCTATTAATTCTGGACTAATGAATTCTGGGTGTTATTTAGCTGATTACTCTAAATTTAGTGTGTATCAATTCTAATTATGACTTTCCATAAATAGATTTTTAATACAAATGAATATTAGGACACAGCTTTATTTTTTAAATTGCTTTTTTATAAGAGAGAAGGACAGTGAGAGAGAGAGAATCAATTTTAAAATTGCCTTTTATTATCAAACAAATGAACATTGATAATGATAGTTTTCAATATTAAAGATACCAAAAAAGTAGGAGATTTTACTAAGGTAATAAACAAGCTTTCACTGGATTTACAAATTTATTCACAGAAGAAATGTGCATTATTGAATTATTTGCTTTAGCAGTACAACCTTTCCTATGCTTCAAATCTATAAACCAAATTTTTGGGGAGAAGTTATTAAGCATCACAAATAAATAACCCTAAGCTTTTAAAGAGATGCTCTGAAGGTGATATATCTACAAGCTACCTGATCTGGAGCTATTCATATTTTTCCTGAGGCTGCTGTTTCACACTCCAAGTTCCAGAAAGGATTTCAGATATTTTTCAGGAAACAGTTATAAAATATTTATTAGCTGAATCTGGACTTTTGTTAAAAAGCCTTCATTTTCTCCAGTAATGGAGACTTTTCCCATCTAGTTAAAGAAAAGATGAAAGGTACCTCCTGCAGGAGAGTAGCCAAGGCGATAATTTATACAAGGTGCCTTTGAACAACTTCCACATTTTATCACCGCCCTAATTTATGCTATCAAATGGCCAAGTTTATTTAGTAAAATGGTTATGTTTTTCCTGAAGTATTTAAAGAGAAGAAATTTTTGTACCTTCCTGAGTAAAAAATTTTATAGGGTCAAACCTAAGGCCTAACTGAAGAATGAAACTATTCTCAGCACATAAATTCGCTCTCACGTAGCAAATGTCTTGTAGGAGAGCTTTTAAGGGGCAAAGCTACTGATTCCTATAAAACAGGCTGTAGAGTCATAAATAGCCAGGAAAGGATAATTTTTAATTAAAGAAAATTGTTTTATAAAGTTTAAACAATCATAAGACCATGTTTTTTTTGACTGACCCGTTCAATTTGTTTATGTATGAAGGAAAATGAAAATAGAATTTTATTTTCTTAAAAAATGTACAACAGTACCAGGAGTAATAAAGAAATATTTTGAACTTTTTATCTTGAGCCTTCTTCTCTATGAATAAATTTTAAAATTATGTCAAAATGGACTCCACTATTTTATGAAATATAATGCACTAAGAAAAACAATTTAAAAATCAATGAAAAATATTGTAGTCCATATCCCTAAAACCACTGTATTCTCCTACATGTAAATCAGTTAGTTTTTAAAAGGAAAATAATACATATGCTAGAAATATTTAAAGCTGACCAAATTCTCTCTTCTATACTTGCATCTTTGGTATTTATCAGTCAAAAATATTAACATCAAATTTTTAAAATATGGAATATTGATTTATAGATATTTAATATTCAAAAGTTACCAGTGAAGAGCTTATCTTTGATAAACAGGACAAATAATTTCTTGATAAACAAGTTGCAACCTTATTTCACTAGCAAAAAATTTATGTATAAATATCATATACTTCACCTATAAGAAGATATTATTTAAACACTTGGAGCAAAATACAAATTTTACATATTAAGAAAATTTAAAAACTGTTGAAATATAATTCATTATTTTCTGTATGTTCATTAAAAGTTTTGCTATAGTCAGGGAACAAATAATAGCAATTCGCTGCCATGCCTACACATTCCTGAAACAGCCAAAGGGAAAGAAAATCAAAACCTAGCATTTTGACCTCATCATACCAAACAGCATAGTAGTTTATTTTCACCAGTGTTACTAATTTATTTACTGACCAAATGTCTTTTCATTATGCTGTTATATCTAGAATATTTCCAGGAAAGTTGTCATCTACATCACTTCTACTTGTAGAGGGTTCATTCACTGTTATTATCTAAACATACTTTAAGATTATTATTTAATTTAGGATTTCATAAGTGAACTGACAGTGGACAAGCAGTGAAATCTCCAGTGTTGGTAACAAGTGAGGTCTTTGCTGGAACAATCAATAGCTTGGGCATGGTTCCTGGCACATATATACTCAAAGCCTTAACGTTGTCTTCTTGGAGTTCCAGTAAGTTTTAATAAATTATTTTTCTACTGTAAAAAAAAAACCCTTAAACCAGTGCAGGATTCTTAAGTGAGCAAATACTAATCTGATATAAGAAAAGTCACAGGAAGATTTCATCAAAGCCTTTATCAAAGTACAGAAGGAGTCACCCCAAAGGTTTTCTTCAGCCACCTCACTACATGATCTTAGATTACTAAATAGTGATTTAATTTGCATTCAATTTTAAGAAATTCATCTGAAAAGCAAGTTAACCAGAAGCTATTGTAAGCTAACAAATGCCAAGCAAATATTTTCCTCCACATTAAAACAGACATCTAAAAACCACATAAAGCCAGGTAATCCCAACAACTCAAAAGGCTGAGGCAGCAGGATGACAAGGTCAAGGTCAGCCTGGGCAACTTAGTTAAGACTCTGTCTCAAAATAAAAAATAAAAGAACTGGGGTTGTAGTTCAGTGGTACCCCTGGATTCAATTCCCAGTACCACAAAAACATTTTTAAATAAAAATAAATTTTGAAAGAAGACATAAGATAATTGTCAATACAGGAGACCACTTTCTGTGCATAAGAAATACTTGCAAACCTTCCCATAGGGTGAAGAATTTCAGAGGAACGCCTTCTATTGGTCAGTCCCTTTGACCTACCTACACTAGATTAAAGGTTATTCCACTCTTGCTGCATTTTAATTTGCATTTTAGTACTTACAGTGCAAGGTATTTAAATGATGCCCTTGCAGATGAAGATGACATCAAATCTCTGCAGGCAATTGAGTGCATTCTGAGAAAAGGTCTCTGTCACCGACCTTGCCCAATTAATCAGCTAAAAGAACTAAAAATCTAGACTATTACCTAATTGTTTCTTCCTAAAATTTCAAATAAAATTGTCTTTAAAATAACTGGCAATCTTGACTTTGTGTAGACAGACCGGATTAATACTAAGTTGTCAAGTAGTATTAAGATAATTTGGGGAATAAAATAATTTAAAAAGTGTTCAAATACTTCTTTTTAAAAACAAGATACTTTTAAAAATACATAAGTCAAAATCTTACCCTGAAAAGCCATTTGAAGAACAATAGTCTACTACTACATTATATAAAAGTTATTTTAGAAAAATCTTTCACTGAACTGCATTGGAATATAATTATATCAATAAATTTTAAAATTCTTGGCACACAGACTAGATGATCTGCTTTTTGAAGTAGTAGTAGAAGTAGTAGTGGAATTCATTATTGTAGCTATCTCATTTAGTACAAACATTGTAAATACAACACAGAAAAAACAACCTATGGAACCAAGAAAAATTTGGGAATTAGAGAGCATCAAAAATGGGAAGTAATTTCATATTTCAGTTGGAAATTTTGAGTTAACAGGAGACCCAATCATGCTCACCAGACAGAACCAATAGACAGTTGTATCTTACTAAGGAAATTTAAAATAATAGCAGAGGCAGAGAGGACACTTACTTGGGTTATTGAGGCCCCTGGGCTCATAAGGTAGGCTTCTTCAAGGCCTTTTCAGAAGGGGCCCCTTTGGTACCATTTTCATATCAGAATCATGCATGAAAGTTCACCTTAGGAAGCCCTCACCATTACATTCCAAAATAAGATGGTTCCAAGGCACAACAGTGTTTTTTAATTTTAATCAATTTAAATTCTCATCAGAAATTATTTCAATACCATGTCAATAAATTTAACCATTTAGTTTGTATAGGAAAATTCATAATAAAATATCAAATAAATTTAATCGTACCCAGAAAGGTTTTCACTAGGACTTACCTGTTTCTCCCAGAGTCTCGGAAGCCTTTGGCAAATGGATTTCTGTCTATTTTAAGGCGAGTAATCTACAGAGTAGGAAAAAAAAAATCACATCAAATCTTACATAAACATCAAATAAAGTTATAAAACACAGAAATAGTTGTAGAACTACAAATGACTCAAAAGTTAACTTGATATAGAATTCCACTGTACTCTTCTTTCCATTCACCACATATTTTAATATCCTAGCAGTAAAGCTAAAAGAAAATTTCAGAAATCACCTAGGACATTTGTATGCTATGAAAAAGATACTTCCTCACTCCTTTTCAATCTCCCTATGTTAAAGTTGGATTTCCTTTTAATATTCCTGGAAAAGGAGATCTTGAATCATATGTTGATAATTTGCTCTTTATTTGAAATTTTTTTTAGAAACTGAAGCTATTCCTTTGAACTCTGTGATGTGCTTTGTGTTTCTCTTGTGACAGAGGTGATGGGCAGTAAGTAATAGCTAATTTCCACTTGTCCACAATGTATATGCTTAAATGTTATAAAGTTCCTAAGCAGTCTCCTTCAGAATTAGTTAATACTCACACTCCTTTAATTTTCTGCCTCTGCATTTATTTTTCTTTGTCTCTCCTTTTCTTTGTAGCTCTCATCTGAAAGGTTCATTTTGTCTTTAATTTGTGGAGGCCTAACTTGGCTACAGCACTTCAGTGAATTGGAGGTAACTAGTACTTGAAGATTCCAATGAGATTAAATCTTATACATTTAGTAGAAATAAATGACATTTTAATTTTACCTAGAATTCCAATTTGTTGTCTAATAACCAGCTTCTTGCCCACTAAGACCATAAGTTTTGGGAGGAAGGGGTATTTACAAATGTTCTAATCACCTCTATTAAAAAATTTTTTTCTATTTCTTCTGCCATCCTGAACTTGACACTAATAAATAACATCCCATCTGTTTCTTACGAGATTGCCATTTTTGTCCAAAGGAATTTATAGTCTGTTTTTTTCCAGAGGTACATTATGCTTTGCTTTCTAAATTCCTTGGCTTAAGAAACCTACAGAGTTAATGAATATATTTCTGACTACACCATCTTGACTGAGGATGAAATCTGTTGGCTAACACTACAGAAAGGTAGGTCTGTGTGTGCTCTTGGTCATCTTCCAATCAGCCATGCAACACTTAAGACACGTGTGCTCCATATGCTATTGTCTTGGTATGGGGATAGAACTATAGCATAAAGGATATAATGAAAGGGTTTGTTAATCAATTCACATCTTCCAATCTATCACTGAAGGAAATTTGTCTTTTCACATCATTATAGTTCAATTCTCTGTTCATTTCAGTAATGTTTAAATAATATAAATAATTTAAATGTTTAAAGCATCATGGCTAAAAGTATGGATTTATATAAAGGTGCCTGTAAAAACAGAAATATATCACAATTACTATTATCATTATTTTATTACTAATATCACATTTATTAAATGTAGACTATGTATGGGTGTACAAAATTTGCACGTACCAATCACTTAATTCATAGCAACTTATGCACAGCTATTATCCAAATTTTACTTTTTTTTACAAGTAACTTTCCTAAGGCTATGTAGTTACTAGCCAGGAGATATGGGCTAGGAAACCAGATCAGGTGAATCTGCTTACCAATTTTCCATAAGTTCTTAAAAACAGCTGGGACATTAAAAACTGAATGTGATAGCATCTTATTGTTATAAATTTCCCTTCTAACTTTTTCACTCTTCTAACTACTTGTCAGTGTTTGCTAATTGATATTGTTCGCCAACATGTGCCAAAAGCGCAGTATGTTAGACTTTCTGTACCACAGAGGTTGGGAGAAAATATATGTAGAACTAAAGTAATTTGTGTGTGAGAGAGACAGAGACAGAGATAGAGCTAATGAATTAGAATTGTTGAAACCATACTAAAGCTCTGAACAAGGAGAAAAGTATGCTTTTAACAACTCCTGAGAAAATCATTTCCAGACTCTAATATTCTGAGAATATCATTCTAATTATCTCTTGACCTTCTAAAGGTTACATTTCATGTTCCTTCCTACAAGCACACATATATGACAGAGTAGCAACGTTGAGTATGAGAAACAGGCCCACTTCAGCTGAGGGACTGGTGTAGCCATGAAGGTTGAGTCCCTCAGCCCTGAAGGAGAACACGTGTGAGGTGTCTACATCTCCTAAGAAGTTTTGAAACAGCAGATATCACAACAGAACAGAAAGCCTGACCATGGAAATTTAAAAGAAAAAATACCTATCACAGGCCCCAAGCGCTATTACATAGGTATTTCATATGAAAACTGGCTGAAATTACATGTAGTAAGCATTTGCCTTTGATTTAATTCTATACTTACTCAAATCATGCAAACACAATCTTGCATTTACTAACATAGAAAGGAAATATGTCACTTCTCAAATCATTTCTAATTTTATGAAAAGATTATCCCACAATTGCTGATCTCTCACACTATTACACATACATCACTCTATCACAGTAAAGCATAGCTTAGAAGAAAAAGGTCCTTTTGTAAATACACAAAAATGAATGTTCAGAATAAATGCTTCTGAAATATTTTCATGGGCTGTAGTTTTAAAATCAAATCCCATGCTTTACCATACAAATCTCTTTCATATTTTACATCATCTCTCTTCATCTAAAGAAGTCCTCCCTGGAGAAGTCTTACTTGGGGAATCATGAATAAAGAACTATTATTACAAATACACATACACATATTTTGCATGTCATATATGGCAAATGTTTTGTGATAATTCATTATATTTAGATATAGCAATAAGGACAGCTAGCTTCCTATTTACACCTAAAAAATTCTAAAAAGATACTAGCTAAAAACAATACCTGCTGATTCTGATATGCAGTGACAGTTGTGAAGACTGTCTCTGGAAAGGAGAATGCCTTCACTCCCTCTCCAGATGGAACAGGCTTGATGGGAGAAAGATCATCTCCACAGTCTTTACGGATCACGTGTACTCGTGGCTGATATTTATGCATAGAATGAAGAATAATCTACATTAAGGAAAGAAAACCCAAATGTAATCAGAAACTTCTCACAAATCTTGATACTAAGACTAAATATTTAATACATAAAATAAATTCCTGCTAGAAATTTACATTCTGAAGGATGCAGTGCCAATTTAATAAAATGTATCAAACTGGAGAGAGAGAGCTAGGAAGTTATTTGTAAAATGAACATAAAAATATAAAACAAAAATCACTATTTTAGTGAAATCCTAAGTACAACCATGGGAAATCAACATCAAATTTATTGTTTCTTAAAAATACAAGAATAAATT
The DNA here is from genome assembly GCA_004027875.1 of Aplodontia rufa. Taxonomy (NCBI): domain Eukaryota; kingdom Metazoa; phylum Chordata; class Mammalia; order Rodentia; family Aplodontiidae; genus Aplodontia; species Aplodontia rufa. The sequence goes on from PVKS010013724.1 coordinate 19,600, forward strand.
CATAAAATTTTTATTTACAATAAAGCCAGATTACAAATAAGATCAATAAACTGATAAAACTAAAAATGAGATGAAAATGATAATTTACATTGCATCGACACATCCCCTAAAAATTAAGAATTTGTGCACAAGGTTTCCTTATTCTGTGACTGCATGTATCAATTCAAGAGGAAAAGGAACTTTAAGGACACTTCAGCATCTGAATTGCCAGGAGAACCTAGTGTCTGGGCCTCCATCACAGGACTTCTTCAAAACTCAGATTCAGGAGATCGGAAAAGCTGGCCCTCTCAGACTCTGCTCTGGGAATGGAAAATAGTGTGGTTTGACTACTTTCTACCCAATTATTCCACTCTGAGCATTTATGCTCAGGAAGTATCCCAAATTTAGAAAAGCTTTACATTTATAAAGATGTGCATCACAGAATTTGTAACAGTGAAAAAACTATAAACTACTTACATGCCCAACATGAGCAAATTAGTTAGGGAAATGAAAATCCGCACTATGGTATTCAGTGTTATTCAGCAGTTACTAATACTGTTTAGGAAATATTTAACCACATGATAAAATATTTCCTTTAATCTTAATAGCAGTAGGATAATTGTTTATAAATTTATCACCATATCAAAATATAGTAAAAATGACCCATATAAAGATATGAACAGGGGCTGGAGTGGTGGCTCTGCGGTTTTGGTGCTTGCCTGGCATGCTCGTACATGAGATCAAACCCCAGCACCACACACACAATGGAGTGTCTGAGCAACGAAAGCCACGTGAAAAACTAAACTGATTCTCTCTCTCTCTCTCTCTCTCTTTCTCTCTCTCACTGTCCCTCTCTTTAAAAAAAAATAAAATAAAGATATGAATATATGAATAGTGACTGCCTCTGGATGATGGTATTGTGGGTGAATTTCTTTTCCTTTATGTTTTATGCTTTGAAGGCTAAAGGAAGATTGGGGGCTATTTGTTGCTGAGGTTCTGTATTCAGATAATAATGAATGAGTTAACAAACCTATGTCTTTCCTATGTTGTAAGATCTGAATTCAGTTTTGGGGATATCAGGAATTTGGAGGGGAAACAAAAATTATGGGAACACAATGATTGACATGCCTCGTGTTTTTCAGGATGTGGGCAGTTTAATAGGTCAAATTCAATATACTTGGTCAGCTTGAACACAAAGAGGTTTATACCTGAAGAGGGTGTTGTGGTCCTAAGAGGATGCGTTTACCTTCTGGTCAGAAACTGAAGTCAGGTTTGTTGTTGTTTATTTTATTTTATTTTCATTTTTGTTGTGTTTTACTCTAAAATTTTTCTTTCTATTAGTGGAAGAAATGCCCAGATAGCAGTTCTGTCTTGTTGATTAGACATGCCTCTTAGGAAGGCAGTGTGAGTATAATAGAAAGGCATACGGGACAATAGCTCTCGTTATCATCTGGAGACCCACACAAATCTGCAAACGCTGAAAATTCTTTCCAGGTTTAAGGAAAGGGAAGAATTTCAATGACACATTAGGGGCTTATGTAATCAATTGAAAGAAATTTCTAAATCAGTAAAATTATAAAATACAGTTGAAAATACATTGTGCTGCTCATTGTAAGGATAAGTACTATAAAACATTTTCCACTGTGTAGACGTGCACACTAGGTAATAACTTAAAAGATATGTCTTGCTTTTAGTTAGGTAAAAAGCTTGAAAAACCCAAACACAACATTTAATGATCAGTATATCCTAAATAGATTTTCAGTAAATATGGATTTTTTTTCTCATTTTCTCAGTATATTACTCCTAGCAGATTATGACCACTAATCTTCATTTCAAAAGATATGATTAAAATCTAACTTCATATCCTTGGAAGCCAAATATCTCAGCAGGGCTGAAAAGTATCTTACACTTAAATTTTTATTAGAATTATGTTTGGCTGCAGCGGTGGCTCAGTGGTTTCAGCACTTGCCTTGCATGTGCAGGGACACAGGTTTAAACCCCAGCACCACATACACAACGAAGGGTCTGAGTAACAAAAGTCAAATGAAAAACTAAGTAAAATTGATTCTCTCCTCCTCTCTCTCTCCCTCTCACCGTCCCTTTCTCTTTAAAAGAAAAAAAAAAGAACTATGTTGGGAGAGGAGGACAGGTAACGAGTAAGCTGAGGTCTGTTCTCTGCCCCCTCCAATTAGGGCATGCCCCTTCCCTTCTTTAGATGTACTGTGCTGTGTGACATTACATTTAACATTTCTAAGTCTAAAAAAGACTAAAATTAATACCCTTTTTAGAGATGATGAAGCTAAGGTCTACAGAAGTAACAGCCTTTTGCATCCTAGGGGCTGAATCTGTAATTCACTCTCTAGACACACAGCTTGTTCCTCACCACTATGTCTGCCTGCATTCCTTATAAATTTATATTGTATGGGCAGGCATCATTACTGGGCCAGGCCCAACAATGGAAACACATGATGGTTCTCAGCCTATAGAGGCAGTAAGTTCAGCCCCCAACAGGTCATCACCCAAAATCTATGATATACCTGTCTGGGTGCTTTTCCAAAATTATTTATTATAAATTTATACCTTAACATACACTTTTAAATATGGACACAAAAGTGCAAATGGCCAATTTTGTAATAATTACTATTAATATAAATTGTGCTTCCCCCCTTCTTTATTTCTTAACTCATCTCTCTGTTTAGGAAATTGATATATACTTGACATCTTGGGAAATATAAGAATTTGAGAGGAAATGCTCCTCTTCTCCCAGTGAAGAAACCACACCAATAACAGCATTGATAAACACCCTCAGAATTAGCATACCTTTTAAAAACAAATTCCAGATGAAAAGGAAAACAAGAAAAACTACTCTGCACTAAACAAGAACATAGACAATTTTAGTAGATTGGAATAAACTGACTTGGAATGAAGGAAACAAAATTTATTTGGGTTTTCTGTTCACCAGATAATGAAAAGTACCTTCTTGGTTATGCAGGCTTTGATATCTTAGAGAGATTTCTCCCTAAGGTATATGCATTTTAATTAATTAACTTATTAATGTGCTTACCATAATTAAAAAATGACTTCAGATATAGCATATTGGGGTAAGGTACAGAAATGGCTAATGTAAGCCTATGTCTGCATGTTAAGAAGCAACTGCCAATAGCATTATGAAGACTATTAAAGCAAAATAATATATTTTCAACATCATATGTTATATATAGATATTTTAGCACCTACCTGAAAATTTTTAAGAGAACGCCAAACAAGTTTCAGTTTTTCTTTATAAGACAGCATTATTTGCTTTTTAATGAACTATCAAAATTATATTGAATATTGGTCAATAATAGCTTGCTTATTGAGTAGAACAAGCAGAACCAGGAACTACTGGTCTTATAAAAAGCAAAACACAATGGTAACGACCATCACTGAAACACTAATAATTACATCTGATGTGCATGCTCTGTGCTCTCCGAGGCTCTTTTCTATTCAGATAGAGGATTTTGGGGGGAAGATTACCTATTAGCACGAACAGTCACACAGACCTATGTCCATAAACACAGAGCATTTCCCCTGTACAGACTAATAGGTGCTTTCTACTTTAAAGACTAGATTTGAGTCAAAAGAAGTATGATATTTATTTCTGATCTGATGAAAGTGCCTGGGGTTTGACTGACAGGCAGCTGCATCTAGTCTTGCAGAACAGCTGAACAGGGAAACTCCCTGCTGACTGGAAATTTTCCAGATGACTTAAACTCCCCTGTTGGAATAAGTCAAGCAAATGACCAAGAAGGAACAGATAATAAAAACCTGGCTCCCACAGCATTTTTGGTGATACCAAGTACCAACTCACTTTAAATGGTAGAGGTCAAAGCCATATCAACTGACTCACAAGCTCTATAGCAAGGCAGCCTTATTTTTGTTTTATATGTACACTGTATAAAGCACTCCTTAAAAATAGGTACTTTCTTGTTCATCAGCTCACTTTATTCACTCAAAGTTCTCTGATTCCAGTACAACCCATGAGAAAATCAAGCCTGAGAGAATGGAAGTGACTTGCCCATGATCACAACAAATGTGCTGTACCACTGTAAGGCACTGCAAATTCCTCCCATCAGGGAAAATTTGTCAACTCCCCTGTAATATCTTGCTTCGTTACTCAATTCTCCAGGAGGAAAGACAGTGAATGAAAGGATCTGTATCACTGCATCCTCAGCAGCTGGTAATACAGGCCCTGCTACAGGCCTCTGACTACGTGGTACGGCTGCCTGGCCTGGCTGTACTACCTTCCAAACCCTCCCAGTACTAAGGGTAAAAAGTTCTGCTAAAGTTTAAGGCACACCATTTCTTGTTATATATCTTCTAATTTTTCAGGAAGCTGCTCATATGAATGTTCTCCTTCAGATAGCAATATCCAAGCGAAGAGGGAAGCATGCACGTGATGAGAAATTACCCAACCCAAGCAGACTAATAATCTGCACATGGGTAGCCCAAGGACCAATCCTGGTTTGCATAAAAGTAAGTATAAAGCTTGTTGAAGATTCTTCAAGAATCAGGTAGAGATTATAAAGAGTGCACAACATTCAGAGATTAGCACTGGCATCAAGAGATATTTCCATTCTGGATCCTCACCAATATTCCTTTCTAAATAATCACTGGTATTTAAAAAGCTGAAAAGTCACTTTAGAAAAACCACAATAACATATAATGTCATTTCTCATGTGGTCCTCTGTCTAGTTACAGCCTGCAAAATCTAATTCTTATAATGACACCATATTAAATTAATGAAAGTTCCAGGTCTACATGGAGTTCTCAAGTCACAATACCGTATGCCTACACATCTTTAGCAGAGTAAATCTGGGAATCAGGAGGACAAAAAAGTAGGAAACCAATTTAGGAAATCACTTCTCATTTGAGTCCACAATTTCACTAGAAGTTATGGTAACTATCTTAGAATTACAAATGGGTATTGGGGAAGTCAGAAAGGCAAGTCCCTCCTCTTTGCCAGGAAAGGGAATGCTGAATTAGAAAATTCCACCTTAATAGTACAGCTGTCTGCATAGATCCTGAGTCACAATCACCAACAGAATTAGAAACAAATTCCTAATCATGAATCTATCCTCATTTGGCATCATGGAGCTTAGTGAACACAACAAACACCTTCTTCAGGAAGCCCTCCAATTTCTCCTGGGTGGATCAAGGTGGCATCTATACCTCTCTGAGTTGGCAGGGTAACAATGTGTGAACATTCCCCTCCTCCTATAAGCTAGAAACTCACCAAAGGCAGAGACCATGGCTATGTATTTTTTACTCCATTTATGAAGTTTTTAAAGATATTATTTTTAAATGATTAATGGAAAAGAGCATTTTCCCTCCCACAGTGTCCTCTGGTACAACTGACAGATACCTACATTTTACAAAGGCAATTTCTCTGCTTTAAAATTGCACAGAAACAGCTCTCTCCCTGCTCTCCACATACATTAATTTCCTTCCTTTATTAAACTAGTACAACCTTCCATAATCTTAAACATTTCACAATAAATGACACACTTCTCTAGATCTCACCTGTCTCTGCTATTTTTATATTCCAATAGTGAAATATTTTAATTATCTAGATTTACAGAGTTGAATTTCAATTTGTAATCTATTTTATTTTCAATAAATTGTGTTGATAGTTAATTTTTTGTGTGTGTAAACTAGGCTAGTGTATACTACCCAGATATTTAGTCAAATACTAGTCTACACGTTTCTATGAAAATAATTTTAGGAAACATTAACAGTTAAATTGGTAGACTTAGAGTAAAGCAGATTACCCTCTATAATGTGAGTGGACCTTAGTCAATCAGCTGAAGGCCTTAAGAGAAAACAGACCTAAATACCCAGAGAAAGAGGACACTCTGATAGCAGACTACCTTCAGATTCAAGGTACAATATCAACTCACCCTGGGTCTCTGGCCTGCCAGCATGCCTTACAGATTTCAGACTTGGTAGCTCCCCCACAATCACATGAACCAATTATTTAAATATTTTTCTCTTGTTGTAAGTGTATGTGTACATAAATGCACACTCCTTTTGTATGTACATATACATACACATATATATATACACACATATATACATCCTATTTTCTGAATAATTGTTTTAAATAAAGTCTAATAAAGTCACAAATTTAAAAATCATAAGTGGTAAATCTCTAAATCTACATCTAATATTAAACATGTTAGACATCAGATATAAAGTCAGTAATTTGAACTGAAACAGTCAGAAATATAAAAGGATTTATTGACTTAGCATATATAGTTTTTGGATCCAATCAACTCTTTAAAAGATATACTCTTTCTACTTGAAAATTCAAAAACAGTGGTGTATTTTTCAGCTTTCAAAACAGTGACAACATCTCACAGCCACCTCAATGAGACAGAAGAAACCAATGCTCTTTCACTGAAATGAAGAACGTTCATTGCAATGTAACTATATTAAATTGTAAAAATAAATATAAAGAATAAAAAGAAGGGAAATGAAGTAATGCCCTAAAATATAGGGCATGAGGTTGGATTCATAAAATAAATTTATATTACTTTCTGATTCTGTTTGAAATCATAAAAGGCAATAATTAATAAACAAAAGCACTACCAATGTGAGATTTTACTAAATGTGTCCTAAAAATCTAGGCACTGTAATTGTACCACAATTAAATTAGTACTCAAAGGTTTTCAGTAAGGTAATGTTTAAGACACTGTCTAGCAACTTGTAAACCATATCCCGTAATCACTATATTACCAATTTACAAGTTTGTATTTTTGTTTTAAAAGGTTTGCTTATAAGTATGCTATCTTTATGTCACCCCTTTGAGAAATGAATGTTACTGTTGCTTTTATGTATAATGTGTTCTTCAAGGCATTTTCAGTTCTGCTTCAATCAAAACCCTCTAAAATAATGGAAACTAATAGAACTGTTAGTTCTGAACAGAAATCAGCTGTACCCAGGGTTCTGTATTTATTAAAATAATAAAGTAGGGGCTGGAGCGGTGGCTCAGCGGTTTCGGCGCTTGCCTGACAAGCACGAGGACCCGGGTTCAAACCCCAGCACCACGTACACAACTAAGTGTTGGAGCAACTAAGGCCATGTGAAAAACTAAATAATGTTGTTTCTCTCTTTCTCTGTCTCTCTCACTGTCCCTCTCTCTTAAAAAAAATTTAAAAAAAAGAAATCAGCTGTAACCAGGGTTCTGTATTTATTAAAATAATAAAGTAGAAATCTTGCATAAGAACAATGCTGCATAAAATTAGTCAAGTGTTAAAAATGTCTATTATTGAAATGGCAAAACGTATACATATCATGTTTCAGCAGTTTTAAGAACAAAAGGAATTAATGTTATAACGTATTTTCACACGTAAGATGGCATTGAAAACAACTGGGAGCTTGCAGATAGGACACACAAATAGTGTAAGCCTGGGCTAGTACTGAGAAGCACTGAGCCTGTTGAGAAGAGAGCTGAATGTAGGCAGGACACAATGAATCATTAACCCTATTTGCCCAATTCCCAAGTAATTTAGACTATAATAACTAGCACCTCATGAAAGTTCACACAAATATTTTGGCTAAAATAAATTCTTTGTCTCCAAAACAAATGAGGAATCTAATTTTAATCTATCATATATTTCATAATATACTTCACCATAAGCATAGTTTCTGATGAAGAAGAAATCTTCATTTTTGCACAGATTGTGCATGAGCTGATCAACCAGGAAAGGAATATTGTGACCTTAGAAGTGTCCATTTCCTTCAGTCAGCCACAGCATAGATTTGGCTGTGCCATCCAATGGTGGTGTATTACAGAGGCCATCTACTCACATGGCCTTGGTCATCCAGTTCATTGTTGGTGAGCTTCAGTTTGTCGAAACTGATCACTTGTCTCATCCAAGTCTCCCCGGAGGCAGGTGAGTCTGGATGAATATACACTCGGGGTGGCACCGGGGAGTCAGCATTACCTGCTACCATCCATTTAGAGCTGTGGTAAACATACCTAGAAGGCAAACACAAGGCTCTCAGCATAAAGACCATTTATTTCTTGGAAGTTTTAACTTAGTATTATCAGACCAAATGAGCATGCTTCTTTTTAAAATCTAAAAGAAATTTATTTTCTCTTTATACTCAGAATAAGCCTTCAAGCTCTTTTCAAAAACATTTCTGAAGTAGCAAGGGACTACTGACAACTCTGAGTAAGCACTATATCAAGGACTTAGAGAAAAAATAAATGTACTATCACCCCCATAAATTCAAGTACCTTAATTCTTATCTTTAAGTAAATCTCAAAATACTTGACAGTTATCTTAAAGGGTCCACTTCCTTAAAGATTACTTCCTATGTACAGGCTGATGGAATAGATAACGGAAAGGTGAGAGGAAATTTGTCGTATTTTGATAGGAAAAAGTCTTCTGCGTTATTTAGAATTGTTATTTTCTCATGTTATGACCTTATAAGTTGACGATAAAGCATTCAGCTTAATTTACAATTTTTGAGTAATATAAACATAGGCCTTGATTCATCTCCTATATTTTCTTTCTTGTGAGAAAATTATTTCATGTAGTTTTAAAATACCACTAATCAAGATATAATGGCACTTTGAAAATGATGGTATATCCAAAGTTACTTTTTTAATTAAGAGACAATATATCTTATGCTGTTTAATTATATATTTCAAATATATATTATTCAGTAAGAATATATTTAAATAACAATGTTTCAAGTAATATATAAAATCTTAAAATTTAATCCTATATTCAGATGATCATTTATTGTTAATTTAATATAAACCAATTGAAAAACTAGAAACTAATGTATCAGTAATGAAGAGTATAAAATGAAATTATGTCCTCTTAGATGTTTTGGTTATGTTTGACTGTTAAAATATGGCATATGATTTACAGCAATAATTTGCAAATAGTTTCAGAAAATTCTACCTGTGTAATGTACAAATTTTTCTTTAAAAAAGCATGAAATATTTTCATGACATCTGGTGAGACTCTTTGTTTCAAGTAGGATGACACATTTCATTCCCTTTTGAGCTCAATATGCCTTCTATTGTATAATTCCTTTTCTTGGGAAAAAATAGGCACAAAATTAAGGTTAATTTTTAAAACATTTCTTTAATTGGTATGATATTATTTTAAAAAATAAGTTTCTGACTCTGTGCTTTTGTGATTACTAGTTTTACATTCTAATAAAGGACAATCATTTTTAATTGGACTAAATACCACTGGTCCTTGACATTAAAGAATAAGCCAAAAATCTTTTCTCTAATATTACTAAAAAAGTTGGAAAGCAAAATGGAAATCTTAGAAACACAAGAAAAAATCAAATATGACTACATTACTACCAAAATAGTTACATGCTCTATCAAAACATTGCAAAATTATATACATATTGATAGTTCAAAACTCCACACCCAGGAAGAGAATAAATGCTACATAGTATACATTCTTTATAAGAGTCTAAATACTCATACTAAATACAAATTTCTTCTTAGGATGCAACTATAGTGAAAACAAATGTATGTTTTTCAGTTTGATCTTTTAAAATCTAGCATCTTAATATTAATATATGAAATTCTCATACTTTCTGTGAGAGAATAAATAAGAATGAATTAAGTAAAATAAAACATTTAAAATATATGGACAAGATATGGAGGAAGAAATAGGATACAAACTTAGAAATGAAAGGAATAATTTTCAAGCTCATTAAGAATTACATTTTCTCCCTCAGCACAAAGCACAAATTAAAATGAGTTTTAAATAAAGTACATTTAAAGAATGAACTTCAATCCTTCCAGCTTGTTATGCAACAGATAATTTTGGTAAATTTTCCTAATGACTTATTTAGTTAAAACAAGTCATTAAATAATTAATTATGACTTTCACACAAAACACAAATAAAACTTCTGTTTACTCATTTTTGTAATATTTCATTTGTGCCATTATATAAACTGAAACCTTTGTACTTTTGAAACCATAAACCTATTTTGCAAAAACAATCCCCTACATTTTTATGTGATAAAAAATCCGATTTCAGTTTGAAAAACTTACTAAACTATTTATTTCAAAAAGAAACTGAGGCGCAAAATTTAAATAGCATCCATCTTCTGATCTTCCAAATGCTCAAAACCTCCTTTTTAAAATGGTAGTATTTTTGACTCTTGGGAAAAACAAAAGAATTTCCACTGAAAACTACTGATGTGCTTTCTCACAAAAGAAAAAAAGAACAAAGTTTGGTTTGAAACTGACAAACATGCATTTTTTTAAAGTTTACCTGATGTCCAGATAAATACATTCTCTTTCAAAATTCAAAACTGTCAATGTTTTTTAAAAAAATTGTTAACTACCAACTAAAAACCCCAAAAGGTAACAATTCATTATCAATTTAGACACATCAATATCAATGAAAAATGACATTTTATTTTTTCTTACTTGCAGAAAATCTTAATTTTCTAAAATTAAATGGAAAGACCTATAAAATTTGTGATTTTTATTAAAATAAGATAAAAGAAGTTAATGAGATCAAAAAAATCAAGAAGAAAATAAAACTTCCTATTATATATATCTATAAACTTATATTAACATGTCCTCTCAAAATCCTAACTGAAACACGAATCAATATAAAAACTACATTTAGTTTATCATCAACTTTATAAAAGATATTTAGTTTAGCAATACTAAATTGGTCCCTATTACAAGTCTTCAATGAGTTAAAACATTTCAGTATTTATGTTTGCAAAGCAAAAATTCAGTTTCCACGCGTTCCTAAAACCCATGGGCATTCTTATGGATCTAGAAATTCTACAGGCTTCTGGAAACAAAGATCAGAGTAGTCATAAACGAAACAAGCACTGCTCTACAAAATTCTACTGTTTTCTTATCATCCAGTATCCAATCACTGTACCTGTATCTTTTGTTGTCCACTGGCACAATATCCATGGCAATGTAGTATTGCTGGTGAGGATCTAATCCAGATATCTTCACTCTCATTGCTGGAAACATGCGCCTATTTATAAGGGCAGGGAGAAAGGGGATTTGGGTTCTGTTTGCATTTGTAAGAATGGAGAATGAATAAAATAAGGATACTTCTCTAATCTCTGTTTTTAATGTGGTCAAATTTATAGCATCCACCTCTGTAATACAATTTAAACTGTCAGAACATAGAACACATCCAAACTAAGGTTTTAAAATGTAATTTGTTGTACCCTGTGCAAGTGTTCCATGTTTACTAAAATGTCAATATAACTAAAAATAGGAGAACTACATGTATACTGAGGGAATGATGGCACTAAAGAAAGCAAGCACTTTACTTCTTTTTAAAAAAATCAATTAGCATATTTAGTTTAATAATACAAATAATAAAATGGACCAAATGGTAGAAATAGAAATTCCAAATTTCTGAAAGTGATAAAATATATTATCATGTGAAATTTTAAAGAGGGTTATAAAAAACCACAAGGAGCCAATGTGCCATGCTATAACCAAACAATATGTTCTTTATTGAGACAGGACTTCCTGTCTGCAGCATGGTAAAGGTGAAGTGCAAAAGTTGCTCTAAATTTGAAAGGTATAGTAAAACTTCTTTATTGAAAGCAGAAGCTAAACACAATATGTATTTACCAAATAATTCCTTCCCCCACCACACCTCAAAAATGTTTTCTATTTTAACCAATCTTACTCAAAACGTCACTAATTAAAACAAATGAAATCTCTATTTCTCTTGGCTCCCCAGAGATGTATATCAAAGAAGATACTAAAATAAATGTATCTATACTTTAAAAAGGGCACAGCAGCAAGGAATACAACAGCAAATTATTGTATATATTTTAAAAACAAATGTAGTAGTTCACTATTTTTAAAAAAAACTTTCATCTTTGATTTATGTCTAGGACTCCTCCAGTTAATCTAATTTTGGCTAATTTAGCCTCACAAATTTTAGGAGTTATTTGCCAATTTTTTCCCTAAAACAATACTACTAGTAAAGACCACTTCCAGAGGAAGGAAAGTCCATTATTTCTAACTAAGCATGAGAACAGTTTAATATGCTGACTATTTTAGTGTTATTTCAGTGCACCTGTAAGATAAAGGTCTTTAACTACATCCTTTATAAGACAACTGTTGCTTTGTGTTGTTGAAGACCGAACGAATTTGGATCATTAATAAAAAGCTCTGTGAAAATGTAGAAGGTAGCATATGGATTCAATAAAATATGTTTTTGTAATTTCTAATAAGTTCGGATACTTTTATGCTATCCAGGTTTTTACCATGTGTACTCCTTGAAAGAGTTGTGTGGCTTTTTAAAGTTCCTTTAAAGGAAACATTATTAATAGATTTCATTGCTCTAAATGAACTGAAAATCTTAAAATGCAAATATCTCTCCTCTACCTTAAAATAATATGTTCTGGCCAACAAATCCATTTATTTTACTAACCAATGGATGTGCAAATTTCATACTTAAAAAAGAATTTGTTCCAGAAGGCTTTTTAGAATTCTTAAGCAAATTCAAGCTTATGTGTTGGACTTCGTTTAGGAAAGAAAAAACGTTTAACCACATAACTGTGGTTCTACAAAAAGGATTTTTAAAAATTAGGGTAATTATTCTTACAGCTATACATGATTAAATATGTATCACTGGATAATTGTAGTGATTTTTCATCCTACTCTAATATCAAAATAGCACAATACATCATACTCTCCGTTCCAGGAAATCTGATAAAGAACCAACCCGAATCTTAGTTTGCTGAAGAGTAAACTGTTTTTAAAAATGAAATAGAAAAGGAGGAGGAATGTGTTCCCTGTTTCCAGAACCGCTAACTAGAGCCTTAAAAATGCCTGTTTCGAAGTAAATATGACCTCGAATTTACAACGACCCTGAAAGTGGAACATCCGTCGCGAGAGCAGAGACATTAGCGGCGACAATAGCTTTCTGCTGGCACCAAGAAGTGCGCGGCTAGGATGTGCCCATCACAGACTGCACTTGGTGGAAAACAGGAAAGCCAGTCTCAAAAGTTAGCAAGTGGCTGGGCCCTGTTCCATCTGTCAGAAAAGGCCACCCAGTGCTCCTGCGTTGTTGCAGGCCCTTCTCCCTACCCGGGCCAGGGTTGGGTTGAGGCCAAGGCCGGGTCGAGGGGGGCGTCCGCTCCAGCTCGCCCCTTACCTGCCCGCCTTGGTGATGATCATCTCTGTGCCGATCTCATGAAAGCGCTTCCAGAGTTCTGCTCCTTGCAGATCTACCCTCGGCGCCTGGGGCGAGGGCAGCGGAGTCCCTGGCCGGACCAAGGTCGGCGCCGGCGACCCCTTCGGGGAGCCTCCCGGGGACGCCAGCGGGGAAGTGCCCTGTAGGAAGCCGTCCTCACAGTTGCCTGGGCAGCAAAAGGCAGAGAGAGGACCAGTGAGGGCACCCAAGGTATCTCAGGAAGAGGAGAGAAGAAAAGGACTGAGAGAAAAGGGGAAGCGTTGTTGCCTTCGGGGCCACCTAGCAATCAGGCCCAACGATAGACACCACTCTGCCTGCCGGGGCGCCCGGCTCTCCAGTGAGGCCTGCCTGGCCCCCAAGACCCGAGCCCCGGGGCGGCGCGCGGGCTGCGTCCACCCTACCCGCTGGGGTTCTGCTAGACCGAGGCCCCAGAAGGTTTCGCGCGGCCGCTGGGTATAAGACACGCGTCGGACAGTCTGAGACAAGTTCCGCAGTAAAGTCCCAGTCCAGACTCCTACAAGACCCGCGTCCCGCAGTGCTCGCTTCAACGCCCCGGGCGTCGCGAACGCCTGGACCTCCCTTCCCTATAGGCTTTCTAGGCGCCGCGCTTTGTGCTTGGCCTAAGGCAACTTCTAGGAACCTTTTCAGACCTCGCTCCTGGCCAATCAGCGCTTCAAGCCCTGCTACAAAGCGGAGACAAGACAGCGAAAAGGTTTCGCCGTCGGCCTTGGCAGAAGAATCCAGAGGGAATGTGAAGGGAACAGCTCAGCTACCCCAGGGAAACCACGTTTGCAAATACGCCGCCCTCTTCCTGGTTTAAACGGTTTAGGGCATTCGTTCCGGTTTGGGGGGGTTAAGCAGTCGCTCTACCCTCCCCCTGCCCCAAGGCTTTTAGAAGTTAGGAAAGAAAAAGGAGCACCCATTGGCTGGAACCCCAAGGGAGGCAGATGCGAAAAGCACAGATCCGCACCGCTGCGCTGCGCAAACAGCCACGGCTGTCGGCGCGGGACCTCGAGCGAGAGGCGGTGGCAGCTTGCTAGGCGAAGCTGGAAGCCTCATTTTAACCGTCTGGAAGGTGACCGAGTTGCGCAGCGAGCCGTGGGCCTGACACCAAAGGCCAAGGCGCTCCCGGCTAAGTTGCCTCGGTCGCTTAAGGACACCGCGCGCACGGCCTCTTACTAACTCTCAGTTCAGGTTCGCCGCAGGCGTGCGGACCGGTGGGACCTGGGAAGGGTCTTACCGGAAAAAAAGCTGGGCGGGAAGGTGTCAACTCACCCGAAGCTCCACGGGACCCACAGCCGGGCTCGAGGTCTGCGCAGCTCCGGGCTGGTCCGGGCGTCGCTCCAGCTGGAAGTGGGTGCGTAGCGCCTTCGTCTCCCTCCGAGGAGCTCTTTTCGCCCGTGCTGCCTCCCCGGCTGCAGCCTCCGTCGTCCGCGGCTCCTGCCGCCTCTTCTGCGCCCAGCCTTCGCCGCTTCTTCTGAAGCTGTTGCTGCTTCTCGGCGCCGATCAGCGCCTCCACAGAGAAGGCGTGCGCCTTGAGGCTTAGCATACTGCACGGCGAACCCCTCCGCTTCTCGGCCATCCCCGCCGCCCGGAGCCCGCCTGCCCCTCTTTCATATACACTCACGCGGGCACACGCACTCACTCGGTCTCGTTGCCCCACCAAAAACGAAACAGTTCTTAAGGTCTTCCGAAACTGCCCCCTTCCCTGCCGCGGACAAAATCAAATTTGTCGCTTCCTCTGTCTCGCTTGTATAGGGATCCGAGAAACCAGCTACAAGACCGCCAAGTTTGTCTCCCTTGGTCTTTCTCGCGCTTTCTCACTGATGCACTCCTTCGCTCCCACCCCCTCCACCTCCTCCAGCTCCTCCAAGATCTGCCTCAACTGATGCGCCAGAGAGGGCTAACATGGGTAAAAAAACACTCTGCGGACACAAATTAGGGATTGTAATTGAAATTTGTTGCCTTGATCTGTCAGCACTTACAGGCAGGAGAGCGGTGGGAAGAACTTGCTCATTAGTGTCAATAAAGCGGTGGGGGCGGAGTCGATGGACCTGTCAATCAACTAGACAGGAAGCCAATCAGGAGGTGCCGACTCCGCTCAGCCCGCGCCCACTTCCTTACAAGGTAGCAAACTACGTGGAGTGAAAAGCGCCGCCTTCTGGCTTGGACGTGCCAAGCTCGCGCTCGCTGAACCATGTCGGTCTGGCTGCCGCCCACAAGCTCGGTCCAGGCCCAGAGTCACCAGCTTTTCTCACTAAGGTCTGGAAAGGCGGAGTCTTCTGGCTTTAAATAGAGAAGGTCATCAAGCTGGAATATCTAGAATCATTCCAGAAGCCTTAATTCCCGGTCCCTCATTCCTGTCACTTAATTTTGCTACAACTCAGTATTTTAGGAGGTGAGGAAAATTCAGACACCAGATCGGGTCGTTTCTTATTTGAACATTCCAGCGTTTAGTAGCACCCATTCTGTGCAGAGCATGGCACTGGGCTCAAATTTTACTCCGTGGATTTTTCTAGTGGGAGACAGGTTCAAAAATTTTTAAATCATTTAAATTTAGGAACACAATGTTACATTATTCCTCAGTTGCTCATACAAACTACCAGGAAAAACGTGCCTTTGGGGCGGGGGGTGGGGGGGACTCCTGTTCTTTGTAAAAATGGTAGTTATTTTAAAGTGTAGGTCATGGGATTTTAATTCTCTGTTTAATGATATGAAATTAACTTTAAAATTTCTCAAAGTAAAACACATTTTAAAACGCAATTGCAGATTTAAAAACTTTCTTTGTGAGAT
Organism: Aplodontia rufa; assembly: GCA_004027875.1. Classification (NCBI taxonomy): domain Eukaryota; kingdom Metazoa; phylum Chordata; class Mammalia; order Rodentia; family Aplodontiidae; genus Aplodontia; species Aplodontia rufa. The sequence goes on from PVKS010013724.1 coordinate 35,599, forward strand.
AACATAATTTCATATTTTTCCTGATTTAACAAAGTACCACTTTCCTCAATTTTTCTAGAGTCAACTTGTTTTTTTTAAATAAAAGGAAAATAGCACTTTTCAGTTGAATGAAAGCGAACGCGTATATGCAATTTGTTTTGTAGTTTAACTCAACTTTTTAAGATTAACACAAACTGTGTTTGATATTAACATAGCAAATACTAGAATAAAGTTCATAGTGTGTATTACTCTTCTATGTAAAATACATAAATAATAATTGTTTTGTTTTGTTTCTTTCTGTCATTCAATTCAACCCCTGCAACCACTGGCAGCCCTATTTTTTTTTTTCTTCTAACTTCTCTATAAGCTTTCAGTAGAACAGCTTCTGGAAGTAGCTTTGCCGACCGATCTTTTTGCTGCACGTAACAGGGAGTAACTCGCTGTTCCTTCAAGACTGGACAGCACCACAGGAGCAGAAACCTAACTGGCGGTAGCCAGAGGCACGTGCAGGCCCTGCTGAGCCCAGCGGCCTCCGAACCTTAAAGGACTCCGGAAATATCCTGGCTGAGGCCACTTCCAACGCTTGAGAAACGTCATCAATCGGGTTTGTTTTGCATTTGCAAAAGAAATCCTTGGTCACTAGTTTGGAGCTGTGCGGGCACCCCAAACTCAAAGCGGTGTCCCAGAACGATATTATGTCCTTTAAAAAATAAAATCAAAGTAAGTGCAAACACTGTCCCTAAGTTTGGCAGAGGGTGGGAACGGACGAGGGAGAACCGAGAGGCTGTCGGGAGAGCTTGGTCTGGGAAGGGGTGGGGGACAGGCAGACACCCCCAGAGATTACTCTAGATGCTCCGAAGGGTTAGGGAACCTGCAGTCCCTTTCCGTTGGCAGCAAGAACAAGAGCCCAGCCCTAAATCCAGCTCTTGTGGACCCTGAGGAGTAGCGACTAGCTACTCCACCAAGCCGACTTTGCAGCCTTGGAGATTTGGAGGTACTGGGGTCCAGAGTTGGGGGATCCAGCAGCTGGGGGGAGGAGGAGCGGCTGGTTCCGAGAAACCATCAGGAACAAACGCGGTTTCCAGACGCGAAGGCTGCAAGTTTTTGTCCCTTTGTATGCCCCAGAGTTTAAAATGATGTGAAAAGTTTGTACAGGCCTGCAGGGCAATCTCAGGATCACGCATCCCTAAGTTCTTTTTTTCCCCTCTTCCACTCTCTTGCTTTTACCCCAGGCAATTAGAGGGGAAAAATCCCAGACCTCGCAGAAACCAGAGACTTGTGTGCACATAACAACACTAGCTGGGAATCCTGGCCTCGCCGCCGACATTCAGTGAGAGCCCTTAGAAATAATCCGAGGGTGCGGAGGCCCCGTGGAAGGACAGGGGTTCTAGGTCAACAAATCCTTCTCCAAGGTAGCCTTTGGGGACCTTAGCGGTGGGGCCACGCCTCCACTCTCCTGGCTCCATTGAACTTAGTACGTTGAAACTCAGTTTCCCAAACCGAGAAGGATCAGCTGTTTCAGGCCTGAAACAGTGAGTCGCAGACTGCAGAGCACTTGGATCTGGGTTCCTAGAGAAGGTGCAGGACCCTCTAGGGAAGAAAAAGAGCCCCAACTTGACTGAGGGGAGTCATGGCCTTTGAAGTGATGGAGAAGCCATCCTGCTAATAAGGCCTTTTCTTAACTGTTTGGCATGGCAGGCTGGTGCTTGGACACAGCCAGACCCTAGAGCTTTTCGAACCAAGGAAATAAAGGAAGAGGGACTGGATGCGTGCGCATTGGTGGGAGGAAGCATGAGTATTGCATGCGACTGTGCAGGTGTGCCCTTAGGTGCGCCTGTGTATGCGTATGGGTGTATGCATTTGTACGTGCTCAAGTGCACCTGCACACATATGTAGGAGAGGATTTATCTACCGGAGAATGTGTCCTCCTGTCGCTTTTGGAAAGAAAATGTCTTTTCCCAGCTGGAGCTACATTAAGGAAATTATTAAAACTGAAACTGTCAGGCCTTTCACAAGACCAGCAAGATTCTATTTCAAATGAAAGTCGCCTGGAGCAATGGGTCAATCTCAGTGACTTGGAGAAAGAGGGAGAGGCAAAGATCCTTGTATGTGGATGTAAAGTACATCCGGTTTATTGGTTTATTTTTCTTAGTAATTGGACAGTTCCGAAAAGTTCTAAAAAAAAAAAACCTGCTACCTTCGTATATATTATACACAGCACTGATAGACTTTATATAAATGTGTGTAGTTTACTATTTCATCTTGCCTGATTTATAAGATGCTTATATTTATTTTTAAAAAGTGTTTATTTTTAACAGTTATAGTTAAAAGCCCTAGTCACCAGAATTTCGTTCTCTAGAATTTTTTTTTTTTTTACGTTTGACAATCACTAAGAATTTTTAACCCTTAGGTTTAATTTCCCGGGACTGGAGATCTGATACAGGGAGATGAACTCTGGCAAATGGAACAATCTGTTTTGCCCCCTGAAGTCGGGGTGTATCTGGTGGCCCCAGAGTTCCCGGTCAGAAAAATTTCCTTCCCACGCATAAAAAGATCGTTATTATTAGCTAAAATACTAACAGAAGGAGAGAAACACAGAAACAGGAGGGGCAGTGGAGGTAAGAAATGGCTGAATCCAAGCATCAACAACAGTATTTATTTGACTGTATTTCCTCATAATTTGAGAAGTAGACATATCTTAATAGGGGACCTGGGCACCAGATATCGCTCTGAGTCACTGGGCAACGCAGCTTACCTGAACTGGGGCTCTCTCTCCACCCAGCTGCCCCTGCCTTTCCACCTTCCTTGTATGTACTCTTCTTGCCCCTCCTTCTAATCTGAGTTGATGAACATAGTTAGTTATAACCTGTATACGTTTACAAGGGCTGCAGGAGCAAATTCAGGAGGCCAGGATCCCAGGGCTGCGATCTGGAGGAGGACTTCCTCCCAGCCTGGTGCAGCTGAAAACCCAGGACTAGAGGAGAAAGCGATCCAGAGCCACAACCTTGTCTCCTCACGTGTCCTCCATTGTTACCATTTTTCCCTTCCAATAACAGGTCTAGATAGTGATCAGTTGAGACTATGGCCCGCTTACCAAAGAAGCCGCGCAGACAGTGGAATAACCCTCAAGGGCTCAGACTCTGTTAGCAGGTCACTGGAGTTTCTCTTCTGAGGATGTTTGTTCGATCAATGTTTATTTCTGAGTGTACTCGAGGGAAGCTGAGCTTCCCTCCTCTTTCCTACACCCCCAGGTTCTCCAGTTTGGGAATAAGAAAGGAAAAGGCGGTGGGGGCGTCTAGCCTATCACCTGACCGACCACATCACAACATCAATGTACATGGAGGAAATAATTAGCCTGAGCCCTGTCCAGAAGAAAACTCCATGTGCTGGATGAGCTTCCCTTCCAAAAGTATCTGTTCCACCTCCAGACCATAGGAAAAAATGGCATTTTCTCTTCCTCCTTCGTTGACCCAACACTCCTCCCACAATACCACAGATTAAGTGTCAATAACAGAAATGTTCCAGAAGACCATTTGTTTCTCTATCAGTAATACCTGGTCCAAGTATAAGACTTGTGTTAAGACTGTGTTAATGAAATTAACACAGATATGTAAATGAATACCTGAGGTGGGTGGTTGAACATTGCTAATACCAATATTGCAACAAGTAGCTATGGACATAAATTCAGACAATAACAGAAATTAGACAATATTTTCTAATTAATGGGTATATAAATAGTCTGTGCTATATAAAATCATGTTTAAATTGATATTTAAATATGTGGCTTCATATTCTTTGAGTTAGATATTTTCCCCTATAAACAAAGATTACCTTCAGTCTGCCAGATTAACAAAAGGAATTGAAAATGCCCCATCCCCTCCCCCCCCTTTTTAAGAGTCTCTAGTTTTGTATTTAGGTCTCACAATGTTGCCTAGCCTATCCTCATACTCCTGAGCTCAAGCCATCCTCTTACTTCAGTCTCCCACCTCAGCCTCCTAAGCACATGGGACTACAGGCTTGTGCCACCCTTCTGGGCTTTGGTGTTTGACTTTTTATAAAAATTATTGTATCCTCTAATTGGCTGTAAATTGGGCCCTGTTCCTGTATTTTACCTTGTTAGTTACCACACTTCTTAAGCATGAAAATTTTGTGCACATTCATATAATCTGCTGAAAGCATGATGAATGTGGACAGAATTATTCATATTTTTGTTCTGACAGAGGAGGTATTTTGATTTCAGCTGAATGACAGGACTTTAAACAGATTAATTTAAAGCTAGCACTAGGATTGTGCAAAAAGAAGCTATTCAAAAATAGTATTAGCACAGGGAATGAACCCTGGATATAAGCCCGTGGCAAAAATTGGACTAAAAGCCATCAATAACTTTTCCATGTAACATTTGTTCTTGTTTTCACTTTTAATTGTGCAAACTCTTTTCTCCCAAAGAAGGATACCATGAACAATGCAGATAGATGAAAAATGAAAGTTTTTTTCCCATTCGCAAAGTGTTTTTGCCTTTTCAACATAAACCTTAAACTTTGTTTCAAATAAAATATCATATTGGAATATATTTCCAGACTGGGGTTTCAGGAAGAGGCAATGAGAATCTTCAAGCAAAGGGCTAAAATGTGGTAAAAATAAGAGGAATTCTACAAAAATGTATGTTCCGGAAACATTGCCTGAAAAAAAATTTCAGCATATACAAGCTGTATTTCCAAATTCAGTCACATGAAGGAAAGAGGAGGGAAAAACAAACAAACAAACAAACAAACAAAAAAACCCCTCAGGCCATACATAATAGGTAATGTAAATTTAGAATAACTAGCATTTCTAGAAAAACTTGAATGTTTTCATGTTCACCTTTAGTCTTTGGTGCTGGTTCCTTCTCAAATTACATAAAATGTACTTAAGAAGCACTCACTACCTGGTACAGATGTCCAGGAAAACTGAATTATGGAAGTCGGAAACATATGGCAGTTGCCTCTTGCATAAGGAAGGTACATATGAAAGTTATAAATTTCTTTCTTTAAGTCAGCATTGTAAACGCATTTTTATAGGGTTCACAGTATGTATTACATCTGTAGATTTAATTTTTGAAATATATGTTTTTTGAGATTTTGTAGTTTGAAATTCTAAAAGAAACTCATTTTATATGTATTAGAAATAAAGAAAAACTCTTAACAAATAAAAATAAATATGCAGAAGGGCAAACATTTTTCTTTTATTTCCCAGCTGGTTACACTGAAAAGGACATCAGATCATCTATTGGCAAAGGATTACTCACAACACAGGAGGTGCCCATCAGCAAAGCAAGCTGCATTTATTGAGTTCCAGTTCTGAAAAAGCAGAGATACCAACTTCAGCAAAGCCAACTCAGGACCTATATAACAACCACCAGATTAAAAACTAGATCACAAAAAAATTTAAAATTGCACTCATTGAAGCTGGTCTGGAGGGAAAAATTCCCAACTTCTTGCCAATCATTTTCTCATCGTAATTATTTCATTTAATGTTTTTGAAACCAGGCTTTGATTGCAATAATAACTTAAATTCCATATTCAGTATTATTAATGGATACTAAGTACTCTGTACTGCCAAAATACCTTCCATTACACCTTCAAAACTGTTTTAAAACAATCTTTTTCTACCCAAAGTCCTCTGTATTGTCTTTAACTTTTATTTTAATATGTGGATTTGAACAGTCATAGCTCTCTCTGCAATTTATTTGAAGAAACAATCAGAAGCAAGTTGTGTGAATGGTCTTGGTCATAAACGAGTTCAAATAAATTATATACTTGTTTACTCTAAAAGTGGGGCATGCCTACAGGTAAGGTAGCCGTGGCTTCATGTCAAGAAAACTATCTTTAGATTTCCATAGTGGAAGAAGGGAAATGTCCAGACTGGTTTCCGCTTTGTTTCACTAGAATGAAATTTACTTGCGGGGAGAAATAATGCAAAATAATAGCAGATGCGCCCTTCTCAGGCAGAAGTTTTGTTTGGTTATGTTTCGGATTTCTTTTGTGATTTCAGACTGGTTTTTCTATTCTTTCCCAGTTCCTGCCTTGCTGAGGGCTTGTCTTGGCCAGGTTTTTGATGACTTAAGTGCTCTATGTGAGGCATGAGAAATCCAGCATTTAATATTATGGGCTTCCAGATAGATGAGGAGAAGAATCCGGAGCACAAACTATCAGACCATTTTGTGTCCATCTATGGAAAACCGGACACAACAAAAGTGCAGGGGAAATTTCCGATTTTTTTTTTAAACCAAGTTTTAGGTGGATTTCTGAGTTCCCACCCTATGCTTCCCAGGCCGTGCCACGTCTGGTTTCCATTTATAATTAGTTCTAGAGAAGGACCCCAACCTGACTTCACTGGAGAGTAAGCTTAGCTGGGTTTTATTAATATTTTAAACTAGCATTTGATATTAATAATAAACAGAAAAGTTTTTTTTTCAAGTCAGTCCAGTTTCTTGGGGCACCCTAGAATCCAAGAGGCGGATCCCGCTGGTAAAACATTCAGGAATTCACATTTCCGACGAAGTTCCACACCTGAAATTAAAATTCAGTCTGGCTTTCCGAAGTTTGTATTGGTTTGGTCAATACCTGCGTTTTCTTTCATTTTTGTTTCCGTTCTTTCTGGTTTTGGTACTTCTTTTTTTATTGCTGAAGACAATATGATTTACAGTTTGACTGAGAGTTGCATTTCTGTTTAGAAGGTAAAATGTCCAAGTCAGTTAGCCAAATTATTCCCCGACGGCTCCAATATTGCGCCAGAGTCCCGGAGTCAGTTATTTTTATGTCTGACTGTATTTCAAATGCTCAGGGTGATAAATAAAACCCTCCTCAAGCTTCAACTATCTCAGTGTGATGAGGAACAATGACAAAAAATTAACCCAGCCAAGGCGTTGGGGTTCTCGCGAGCCTCTGGAGCATAAATCAGAGTCCCGGCGGCGTGGGAGCCACGCACGGGGTGCAGCGAGTGGACTCTTTCAGCCCGAGAGAACTAGGGCTCAACCGTCAGGGCTCCAACAGGAATAGAAACATCTGAGGAAGGGACATGTTATGGGAGGAAGGCAGGGTCTAGCCGAAGCGATCTCCTAATTAATTCGGCATCAGGAATTCTCCCATGGTGTGTGTGTGTGTGTGTGTGTGTGTGTGTGTGTGTGTGTGTGTAAAATCAAAAAGGACTTGGGAGGTAAACTGGGGGCGGGGGGGTGTTTAAGAAGGAGTAACAATCCCCGACTCCCCGACTCTCTTTGGGTCCCTGTGGAGTTCCTCTGATTGCACAAGTCACTTGAAAGGGAAGTTCCTCCCAGCCATTAATAATTAAACTCTTTTATGGGGAAATCCAGGAAGGCTTCCTGGGAAGCTCTCCACAGCTATGTAGTAGCCGCCTGGTGTCGGAGCCGGCTAGCTTACTTAACTTCCCAGTGCACTTGCCCCATTCCAGCATCCCGGTTTACGCTGGGCCCCCGCCACAAAGCTAGGATCGCTGTGGCGGCCGCAGTCCCTCCGGGCCGGGCGTGTGTGTTAACCTGGGTAGGAGGTTCAACGCAACGGTATCCACTGGCGCTGGCCACCAGTTTGAGAGCCCAAGGCCAAGATTCCGAGCCTGAGCCCGCGCGCGGCTCTGTGTTCAGAGGCCACAAGGAGATCCGGGCGGCGGAGCCGCGGGTTTCTGTTGATAAGTACAAAGATCAGCCTTCTCCGTGCTAAGTGCACAGTAAGTGCGAAGAATAAATACATCATCTCTCGGGGAGTCTGTCTTGAAAGGGTCTCTCAGCCCACTGCGGTTGAGAGCCGCCGACGGGTTAGAGATTAGTGCGGGCTCCTGTGCCGTGTCTGCGCCTTCCAGAATGGACCCGGCAGGGCACCCAGCCCAGGCAACCGTGCGCCTCTGACCTGCCCAGAGCTAATAATGTTCACCAAAACCCTCAGCGACAGCCTAATGCCTAAGACCACACCATCACTCAAACTGGGTCCCAGGCCTCGCCCGCACCCTAGCCTGAGAGACGAACCGGACGCAGGGTACAGGGCGCGGCGCGTTTTTGTGCGTGCGTGTGCCGATCTCAGTTGTCTTAGGAGAACTCGGGAAGGAACGGAATGCGGGCGGCCGGGCTTTTACTGTCTTCTGGCTACTTGAATTAGGAATTCCTCTTTAAAAATAGGTTTAGAAGGGGCTGGAGCGTTGGCTGGGCGGTTGCCCAGCATGCGCGATTACGCGGGTTCAAACCCCAGCACCACGTACACAACTAAGTGTAGGAGCAACAAAATCCACATGAAAAACTAAAGTTGATTCTCTCTGACTTTCTCTCTCTCTCGCTCTCTCTCTCTCTAAATAAGTTCAGAACGAAGTTGAGTGAAAACGTAAGCCGCTTGGCGAGGAGCTCTAGTCCCGGGCAGCACATTCCCGACTTTCCTTCTTGCAGTTCCGGGGAGTTGGGCGTTCCCCGCGTCAGCTGCCGGGATTTAGTGATAGCGTTCGGGGAAACCGGGCCTTTCTGTAGTTTCCAGGCTCTGTGGAGCGCGCACCACCCCACTCGCGGCGCCTCCCCGGTCCCGGGCCTTCGCGGACCTCGCCAACCGCGGCGCCCTCCGCTTTCCCCTCAGAGGCGGAAACCCGAATACCTCCGGCTTAGGGCCTGGGCCTGCGCCCTGGCCTGCGGCCCGCTAGACTCTGGAGGATTGGAGAGCGGGGGACGTGGACAGATCTCGGCTCGCGATGCGATTCCGCAAGCGTTTGTTGCCTGACCTGGCCTTAACCTTCTCAGCGTTACAACCGGGATAATAATACTTCCCTGGCTGGCCCCGCTGGGTGGTGGCAGAATAATATATTCCGGTGGGGGAAAGCTCGGGGGTGGGGCGATGCAGAGAGACGGTCAACTATCCCGCTGTGTGGCTGTTCGCAGCCGTCTCATTTTTGACGCGGAGGCGTAATTCAGAGTCAGCGACACCTCCGCAGAAGCGGGCTCCTGGGCAGTTAAGTTTCTCGGAGCTCCCCCGCCCGGTTGCTACGCGCTCCAGAGCACCGCCGGGGCACCGGGTCGGGGAACTTGGCGCCCTCTGGGGACCATTAGCAGCACTGCTTGGAGCAGCCTCTCCCAGGACACCCTGCAGACTTAGGGCTCTTCCAGGAGTTCAATACTGGTATCTGCGCTGACCTCTCCAGTTAGATGCCATTGTCAGCTTTAGGAGACTCCAGAACCCGGGTTGTGCCCCCCGAACCTAGGTTGAAAGGGAGCGGTGTGCATTGCCCTCTTCTGCAGACCAGATAGAGGGAGTCCTGAGTCACTCAGCAAAACCAATTTAGACAAGGCCCTGGCTGCTGTCAAACTTCTACAACAGAGAGAGATTCCCCCAACACTTTACGAAAATATAATACCATCTGGAAAAGGAAGCATCCACATGGATGGAGAAAGACAATTGAAAATAAAAAGGTAATTAGAAGAAGGAACCAGAAAGGAATGTTAATATATGTGTTCTTTGCAATTGAGTGTTAACTACAGAGTTTTAGTGGAACTAACCAACCAATCCAGGCTTAAGTCTTCCCAAACCCTGGGCCAGCTAAGAGATATTTCTCAGTGAAGTTCTTACCACCTATTACAGTTATCCAGTTATCTTCCCAGATAGCAAGAGGAGAATGAGCTTATCTTTCATTGACATTTCCACTTAAAATTCCAGGACACTTCACCTAATAACCTTTTTTGACTTCTCTAGTTAATGAGGTTCTCTGCTTTTTTTTTGTTTTTTTGAAAGGCGCATTTCACAAGTTTACAACTAGGTCAACTGTTTCAAACTGCCTCATCTTGAATGATAGCAGACCACAGAAACATATGCAAAGTAACCTGTATATAGGGTGGTGATCTAAGGTGGTTATGGACTCTCAGTTGCACAGTTATTTCTAAGATTTCATTTTTCAAAATGAAACATTTTGGGGCAGTTACAGTTACATTAGTACATGTTGTGGAAATAAGCTTGCATTTAGAAAAAATTATTAGAAACAGCTGTGACACTAATGTTTCAAACTCTGAAGTACTCAGTATGCTCAGTATCTACTTTTCATCATATTTTTTGTGTGCATCCACATAATGCATACTCTCTGTGTGTAATACAAGACACTTGTTTAATAAAGCAAACTATTGTCTGTGTCAGGGAGATTTGGTCCTCTCTCCCTCTCCCAATCCATATGCAGAGCAGATCAAAGAACTGGATTACCTCTGCCTTTCCAAAGGCAGCCAGATGGTGTCTTGATTTTTCTTCAGATTTTTTTTAACAGTAGAATTCAAAGCACTAAAGAATCTGTATGATGCAGCAGATGAAAGCCCTAGCCAGGTAAATTATTATTTTTTTAATGCCATGCATACCTTGCTTTATTCTGCTAGGGTTTTAAGAACCCTGTGAGATTACATATAATAAACATGATAATGATGAGTAAAAGCTTAGGACTGGTTAAAATAAGTCACAATCCAGGATCAAGATGAGAAGAAAATAAGAATTCTGATATATATGTGGACTAATAGGCAGTTAACGTTTAATTTGCCTCTGAGTATCCTAGCAACAAAGGTAAAAAGTAAAACAAGATTCTCATCAAAAACCTGGAGACCTATCAGTTCCTTAGAGTAAATGATGTATTCTCTATGGTGATGATAATGATATTAGCAGCATCAACAATATTATGTTTTACATGCTGCTCTCATTCGTAGATCAACTGCCCCTGCCTCAGCAGGATACACACAGATTTTCTTCCTGGACTATTTTTTCCTTTGTTGCGTATGGATTAAAGCTGCTGCATACAGGCGGGGCCCCTTTTTAGAAAGAATTTTGAAGTTAGACCTGGATTCAGCGTTTCTGCATTTAGGGTTCTGTTGCATGCCTTGGCCAAAGCACTTAATCATTTTCTGAGACTAAATTTTCCTTTTTTATTTTTTGGCCATATTTTCTAGCTTTTTAGGCTTTTTTGGCCTTTTTAAAAGTTCCTTTTAGTTATTCAAAATATTAGGGTTCATTTTAATATAATTATACAAGCTTAGATAAAATTTGCTCTAATTTAGTACCCAGTACTTCCCCTTTCTCCTCTTTCACTCTCCCCTGGTTCCCTTCTCTGTACTGATTTTTATGCTGTTTATTTATACTTTAAGTTGGTATCTTGTGGATATGCATGAAGATGAGATTCACTGTGTTATATTCATATACATACATAGATAAGTTAGGTCAGATTCATTCTACCATTCTTTCCTCTTCCCATCCTTCCTTTCACCACTCAATCCTCTTCCCTTCTCTACTCCACAGATTTCTCCTCTGTTTTCACAGAATCCCTCCTTGCCTTCCTTTCCCTTCCCTTCCCCTTCCCTTCTGTTTTGGTTTGAATGTGAGTTGTCCCCCAAAAGCTCACATGTGACAATTTGGGAAGGCTGAGGCAAAATTATTGGATTAGAGAAACCTTAACCCAATCAATGAGTTGATCCCATTATAGAGATTGACTGGCAACTGTAGGCTGGTATTTTATGGCTGAACGAGGTGGGTCATTGGGGCTGTGCCTTTGGGGTGTATATTCTGTATCTCACATGAAGGCTCTCTGCTCTGCTTCCTGATGTGATGCCTTGAGTTCCCTGCTCCCTGGAGTCTTGATGTATGCCTCACCTTGAGTCCCAAGGAATGGAGCAGGCTTTCCATGGACTCAGACCTCTAAAACCATAAGCCTTAAAATAAACCTTTTCCTCCTAAAATTGTTCTTGTCAGGTTCTTGGGTCACAGCTATGAAAAGCTGACTAAAACAGGTTCCCTTCCCTTCCTTCCTTCCTTCTTTCCTTCCTTCCTTCCTTCCTTCCTTCCTTCCATGTCAGAGAAAGCATTCACTGGATCTTTGATTTTCTGTGAGAAGCAATTTCATTTATTAAATGGAGACAATTAATCAATCTTTTACTGGTTTAAAGAAAAGATGTTCAAGGGCCTGACACCTAAAAAACTTTTTATAATATTATACTCTTACTGCTGCTTTTATTGTCATCAATATACCACAAATGTTAGTTTCCTTCCTTCTTTCCACAGTTGCACAGCATTCAAGGGCACTTCTATATTTGTGCCTCTGAGCAAATTAGAATGCCAAAGTTTGTACCCCAGAGCCTATCAGTATAGTCAGATGAGCAAGATGAAGGTATGAGCTCTCATACCTAGTTGTTGAAGAGTGCAGCCTGTTTCTGGGAGAGAAAAATGACTGTTGGTAAGATGGACTCTACATTAAACAAAGATTGAAGTGAACTAGTTCTTGAGGTTGCACACCTACCTATGGCTCTGTGTACTAGCCGCACTCCTAGTTACAGGGCAAGGGCAGCTGCTTGGGTTACCTTGATATTTGGGATGTGTTCCAAAAGTGGACTATCTGAATCTTTGGGGAGAGAGAGTAGCACTAAGGCTTTGCAAACCACTACAGAAAGTCAGTAACACACACACACACACACACACACGCACACACACACACACACATACACAGACATACTCATCTCCTTCATCCTCCCTTGCCCTGCCTCTTACTGAGTAGAGCTTTTACACTGGGACTAAAGACATGTGCTAGGTTTTATGGAGACAAGTTCTCTGTCCTGAATCCACCACCCAATGTTATCCACAAAATTTACCTCCAGAAAGATCTTCTCTATTAGTTTATTTTCTTTCTTCCATCTTTATACCTGCACACTTGCTCAGCACATACTAAACTCTCACCTTTCTCTTGCTAAAACATGTGGATTGATAAGGTTAATAACAATCTAGTGTGTCTAATCCCTGTCTACTCATGTCTTAAGACAAGTTCAGAAAAGTATTTGTGTGTGTTCTACCTGTTCTACTAGATTGTAAACTTCCTTTGTTGAGGAACCTCATAATGTTTATGTTACTCAGCTCTTTGTCATTGTGACCAACATACCTGAAAGAACAACTTGGAGGAGGAAAAGTATTTTGGGCTCACAGTTTTAGAGATTCAATCCACGGTCAGCTGAGTCCATTGCTCAGAGCCTAAGGTGAGGTAGAATATCATGGTGGAAAGATGTGATGGGGGCTTTATGATGACAGAGAGAGGAAGGAACGTGGCGGAAGAATGTTTCCCACTTCTTGAGGGTGTGTAGTGGGTGAGTTTTGCCTTCCTAACCTCCAGTGTGATGTGCAGCCAGCAATGGGAATCTACCAACCGATGGGGAGGTTCAGTTGGAGAGGCCTGCCTGTCCTCTGCCATGTTTTTTTTTTTTTTTTGTAGTTAGTCTACATTAGCCAACTCTTTAAATTTCTCCCATGAAAAAGGAGGTGAAAAGAAGGGGTGAGAAGACAAAAGTATTCTATTACAGTGTATGACTCTTGATTCTTCTCCTTTAACAGATTGCAGAATAGGACTTTGGGCAGAACCAGTACACTGTTCTCTGGAACAATCCTGGAGGGAATAGGATACAGTAAACTCTCACAAATCATCATTTCTTAGCTTCCACTACAAGTGTCGTCCTTGGGACTGTAGTCCTTCCCCCTTCCTTCAATGCCTGACTTAAACTGGAACTCTTCTAAGGGTCCTTCATGCTGTGACCAACCTATAGCCTCAGCCTGTGCTGGCTGGCTCAGCATTCCTGTGTTTCCTCCCTAGAAGGTTGGTTCTCCCGGAGCTACTGCTCAATGCTGCCAAATTGCTTTTACTATATTATCTCCAAGCTCAGCCCAAATGCCTATGGCAGGGCTTGGGAAAAGTTTGGGTCTTGCACATTGGACACCCTGCTGACATGTTTACACCTTACTTGCCTTTTCCGCTTGCTGTCAAATTCGAATTCCTGCTTCCCTTTCTCCAGCCTTACCACCTAAATTATTATTTTAGGTGGTAAGTCCTTTCCATGGTAGGGAAAGTCCTTTTCAGTGAGCTAGTGCATTCTATCTGGTCATTATTCCCAAAGATTGAATGGTAGGTCCATACATATAGAATGGTACTTCATTTGCCCTTCTCCTTATACCTATACGAAGTCCCCATGTAGCCACATTCAGAGGAATCAGTCTCAGTTCTATGAACCAGCTGGGTTTCCTTGAGTTCAATTGAATAGGTATTAATCAACGTGTACCATGATAAATATTAACAAATAGAAAGTTTCAGAAATTTTATTTTAGAAAATGTCCACATTCCAAAAGTTATTTATTAGTCATGAAAATAAATGCTAATGATATTGTCAAAAAATCTCTGAATAGGGGCTGGAGCGGTGGCTCAGAGGTTTTGGCGCTTGCCTGGCAAGCACGAGGACCCGGGCTCAAACCCCAGCACCACGTACGCAACTAAGTGTTGGAGCAACAAAGGCCATGTGAAAAACTAAATAAAGTTGTTTCTCACTTTCTCTGTCTCTCTCACTGTTCCTCTCTCTTTCAAAAAAAAAATATCTGAATAGCCACGGAATAACCCAATACTATTGGAGTAACCCAATTCTCGTGGTCAACTACCAGGGTAGCTGCCAGTGACTTTCAAATTCATTGTGGAAAGTGA
>PVKS010013725.1:0-50057 GCA_004027875.1 Aplodontia rufa
TTCATAAGATATTTGAGCAAGCCATGCTGCATACCTGTACAAAAACGTAAATGTTTAATTCCATTGTCAAATATTTTGAAGAATAACAGGGATAATAAGAAGGGAGAAGAAGGGGAAATGTTGGAACTGAGATAAAGCAAGGTACATTCCAAGCAGTTATAAATGTCACTGTATATGCTATAGCCATATTTAAAAATTGTTCTTCATAGGTATAAGAATTATGTCACTGTATTTGGGTTTTTTAGGAATAATATAGGACCCAGAAGAAAGGCAAGGGATCAGGGGACGGGAATAGGGAGGTAGAGGGGTATAGAGGGGGTGATATTGAACAAATTGTATTGCTGAATTGTGTGCATCTAGGAATATGTGACAACTAATCCCAACGTTATGTAAAACTATAATGCACTAATAAAAATAAATTAAAAAAAAAAGAAGTCTGACACTACCAAGAGCTGGAGAAGCTGCAGGTCAACAGAACCTTTCCTACACTGCTGTAGGAGTGCAGAGCGATACAGTGGCTGGAAACATTGTTTGGCATTATAATACATGGGCATTATCTAAGTCAACATTTATATACCTTACAGCCCAGCAATTTGCTTAGTATCTATCCAAGACTGGTGTTTGGACACAAGCACCAGGAGGTAAGATACAATAATGTTCATACAGTATTATCAGGGCAAAACCAAACCAAATGGGAAGAAATACTAGGCATCCATTGAGAAGAAAATAGATAAACTATGGCTAAGCCACACAATGGAATACTAAGCTCATTTAAAATGAGTTATTTGCGCATAAAACAAGGATAAGTAACTAGGAACACTGCTGAATGAAAAAAAGTGATTCACAAAAGACTATACATCTGATGCTCTTTTTATAAAATTTGAAAACAAGGAAGGTTACAAGTTAAGAAAATATACGTGTGTATATTTGCACATGCACACATATATGTACATATATGTTTGTATTTTTAAAGCAGAGGAATTGAGGAAGTGGCTTCTGTGGAGCAAGGCAGGAAGATGGCATGGAGAAGCACTGAGTTAGTGCCAATGTTTGGGTTCTTGGGCTGAATGTACTAATTTTATTGTTAAACACGCTAACTTAAATACAAGAAATAAATACAGTCATGTGTGGAAAAATTATATTTAAGAATTAACTGCACACATTTACAAATTTACATCTACTTACAATCTGATTCAAAGTATTGCACTATAGTTTTAATTTATGCAAACTGTTAATGTGCCATTTTGGAATAATTTACCATAACATTTAACTTATTTATACAACCTGTTGGAAAGACTAGTATGTAAATATAGTTGAAAATAAGGAAGGGAAACAGTATACATTATTTCCATAAAGCTAATTTAAGAAGGCATGATAAACAGTATTAAGAAATAAAAAGATTCCATAAACAAAAAGCCAAATGCATAGAAATCTATCAGTCAAGGAAATCCAGCTATGGAAATACACACTAACCTTATGAAAATAAGAGAATAAAGCTCTGATTCAATATTCCATTGCAATGAAAACCACATTGTGTCCAGGGCTGAAAGACCTGGGTCCTAATCCTTTTCTGTTCCTAAGGTGTGGGACCCCAGGTGGGCCATTTAATCTCAATACGTAAAGTAAGAGATTGTACTATGTGTTCTTTAAGAATTTACTTTTTTTTGTTGGTGGTGATGCTGAAAATCTTTGATCCTATAAGAACTATTCTTATGAGGAATTAGCAAAATCATGATACAATATTCATATATTAAGTATCATCATGAAATTCAGTATGAAAGTGGCTTTGGATGACAAGCATGTCCACAAACTGTAAGGGGAGAATGAAACAACCATATGGCATGTGTCTCTCTCTTTTGTCTTGCTGTAACAAAACGCCTGAAGCTGGGTAACTTACAAAGTAAAGAGGTCTATTTGGGTCATGATTCTGGTAGATGAGGGGTCCAATAGCACAGGACTGACATCCTGGTGAGGCTCCCTGTCTGCCTTAAAACATGGTGTAGTACTAGAAAGGGAAAGAGCTGACAAAGGGGACAAGCATTGTGGGATGCCTGCTCTTTCTCACTCCTGTGAGAACTGAGGACAGCCAACCTGAGAGTGGAGCCTCCAACCTTCTTACCTCCTACTAGGTCCCACCTCTTTTTTTTTATTTTTATTTTTTTGTACTGGGGGTTGAACCCAGGGATGATCTATCACTAAACTACATACCTACTCCTTTTTTTTACTTTTCTAATTTGAGACAGGCTCTCACCATGTTAGAATCTTGCTAAGTTATCAAGACTGACCTCGAACTGGCGATCCTCCTGCCTCAGCCTCCTGAGTTGCTGGATTACAGGTGGGTATCACAGTGCCAGACTTAGGGCCCACCTTTTAAAGCTCCCACAACCTCAACACTACCACCTGGGAAACAAACTTCCAGTACCACACCTTTGGGGACAAACCAACTCCAAGCCATTGCATGACATTACCACTGGACTGGTAAAATGGAAAAGCCGTGTTAGAGCTTCTAATCAATAAGCAAACTTGCTGTGCGGTAGATCAGAGGTGTTTCATGGGATAGCCTTCTCATGCAGCAATGCTATGGTGAAAATCATAATTTAAAGCACCAAGAATTAAATTCTATAATGTAAATAATTTAAAAAGCAATACAAGCCTTGCATAAACACTGTCATTGGCTAACATAGAAATGAAAGATTAGCAATTGTTCAAACTGATGAGGTACGTACTAATAAGATACACCCTCACAGTACGTTCATGTGCTGCCACACACACGTTCTCTGCAAAATCCTAGGCTCTGGACATGTCAAAGGGCCCTACACTTCCTCTTTCTTCAGATTCTCTCTGTCATCTCTGGAAAAATATATCTCCCAGATACACACCAAAGACATTCCATCCCCACAGAGCCAACCGATAGGAGATGATTTCTATGACTTGTAAACGAGAAAGAATCAGCACCCAGAATATACAAAGAACCCCTTTAAATCAACTTAAAATAGAACCCAGTGTTTTTGTATGTGGACTAATAACATGAATAGGAAACTGACATAACAGATACCCAAATGGTGAGGAGACATGACACTAAGTTTTTATTTGCAATCAGGGAAATTAAAATTAGAAGAAGATATAATTTCACACCCATAAAATTGACAAAAACGAGAGTTCTATAATAAGCATTGGCGAGGATGGACAGAAAGGACGGCAGGGCACTGATGGCTAGGAACGTGAACTGGCTCAGCGCCCCGCTGGCAAGCCAAGCCCTCGTGTGGGTGCTGTGCCGCTGTGTGCCCCTGCAGAAGCTCCACACATGGGTGCAGAGACCCCTAACAAGAGCAGTCACTGGAGCCCTGAGCCAGCAGGTGGGAGGCCTGCACTCCACGAAGGCATCTGCTTACCTGCTTGGCTCCCGGGGCTGGAGGTGCCCCTGGGGGGAGCCCTGCTACACTCCACGGTCTGCCTGGAAGCGTAAACCTGCTTGGTTTGAGCTGCATTTCAGCAAGCCATTCCTCTGAAAACTCTCTCTAATAAAATGGATAGTTCTATCTACTACTCTCTTGCCCTTGGAGTCTCTTTCTCATTTGATTCAGGATGGGAAAAGAGGGCACTAGCTATTGAGCCCCCTTGAACTTCAACACAATACCATAAATCAGGAAGATAACGAAAGACGCACAAATCAATGCAGATAAGTCCTAAAACTATGAGAGAAAAAGCAATTTACACGTATGGAAGGCTGAAAATATGCAAAATAATACTGTATATCATTTAAGATATATAAATCTTTATCAAAAAATATAAAGATACATACACATGAATGATTTTTAAAACTTCGAGATAGCGATTATCTGTGAGACAGAGGAAGAGAAATACAATCAGGCAGGGCTACCCAGGGGACTTCAGCCATGGTTAGAAAAGAATGTTTTGTTTCTAAACCTGAGAGGAACGTATATGGATTTTTTTCCTGCCTCAAATATTTCATATACACCTACACACACACTTACACACCACACTTGCTTCTAGGAGAAAATGAGGCAGAGTTGAAAAAGCTGTTGAGAACTGCCTAAAACGCCCTGGCCTGTCGCATTCCGGCTTTGTCAGCGCTTTTCCGGAACCCTCTGGAACACTGCCAGTGGGAAGAGGGATTAGCCATGCCTGGAGACAGACACTAAATGTGGCGCTGGCTTCTACAGTTTTATTCTAAACAGGAGGAAAACCACAGACTCCGGGAGAGCTGGAAAGAACAGAGGAAACCAAGCATCCAAGGAGTGGAATTGCTATCAGCAAATCAAAGAAAGACTTCTAGGACTTACTTTTGCCACAACAAAACCTAAATTATGGCTCCCCCTTTTTTTAAATAGGAAAGTATTTTTATTAGTTATCTCTGAGGGAAGATTCAATAACTGCTCTTGGTAATGCATTCCAATGACTTATAAATCACTGGAAAGTTTAATTCAGTGGAAATTTAAAGTCCGTATATTACGGCTGCATCTGGTCTGAACACACCTAGAAAGGAAGTGGTATGATGTTTCCTGATGCCCTCATCCAGTTCAGACACCTGAGTCACAGCCATGTGACAAGATGGGGTCTTCACATCTGCCTGGCTTCATTTACGAGAATGTATGTTTTATGGTGAACTCCTTCACCGCCAACAGAAAGCCAGTGCTGGTACGAGCTCGGGTCCGCGTTCCACTCAAAGGTTAAGTTCAGCTGGAGGCACACACTGACGGATGGTGAGTGGAGCTAGTTTGGATTAACCTGCCTTTACGTTTGGTTAAAAAAAAATCCAAGATGGTACCCAGAAGACAGCGCATGACCTATGCTGAGGTCCAGTCTTTGACTGACTGTACTGTACACTGGCCGTTTGACCACTGATCAGTTCCCTTCATTTATGTAATCATTTTTTCAATTCCTACAGAAGGAGACTCTTTTGTATTTTTAAAATCACTGTTGCCTATGGGGTTGGAGTGGTGGCTCGGTGGTTGGAGCACTTGCTTGGCATACACAAGAACCTGGGCTCAAACCCCAGCACCACATACATAACTAAGTGTTGGAAAAACAAAAACCAGATGAGAAAATAAATAAAATTGACTTTCTCTCTCTCTTAAGAAAATATTGTTGCCTAAAGTTAATAAAGTCAGATTATAAGATAAAACAGAATATATATTTAAGCTTTCATATATTTATTAAACTGTTCATTTTTAAAACTTATTTTATTCCTCTCAAAACACAGATATTCAAACGCTAAACACTATTTGATCTAATGCATATGCAGATCTCAAAATCATTTTTTCCAAGTTCTGTGTTTTCGTTGCAGAGGAACAAAAGAAGACTGTACACATTCGAATCCCTGATGTTCAGATGAGATATTTGGCTCTATCATTTCACCCTTTGTATCTAAGGATAGATAAGGTGGTAGGAAAGGCAGGTGGCTCCGTGACTGAAATAATGAATCGAATCCCGCAAAGCTGCTTCACAGCGAAAGCCTCATAGTTTTCTGAGGCATTTGTCTCCAACTCATTGGCTTCTTATGCCCAGGACGTACCCAGATAGTACCTGCTGGACTGAATTCAGCTGATAAATAGCAAGGACACGGAAGGTGGTCAAGACCCATACTCGGATACTGCAACCCACCCTGCACATGGGGAGTATTGAATCCTACACACCTTGAGGACTCTAAAGGTCTTTTTATTTTTTTTTTTTTTTGGCCCTTCATCTCCATGTTCACAAGGCATAGAAACAAAAATATAACATTAACACAATATAAATATACAAGATGAGATCATGATATAGCACAATGTGATATGGTACAATACAGGACACAATGCACACGATAATATAAGATAAACAGGGGCAGCATGCAGAAGTGACACTTGTGTCCCTGCCTACCTTCCACTCAGACTTTGCTGCCTCCAGTTCCTGCAACCCAGCCCCTCTGGTTTTCTTTTAGTTTCTCAATCCTGCCAAGCTTATACCCTCTGCAACTGCTTTCCCTCTTTCTAGATGGCTCCTCTGGATGGCAGGCAGCTCTTTGTCACTTAGGTCTCACTTCTAACATCACCCCCTCAAAGACACCTTTTCCAACTTCCAGATCTGGAATATCCCCCCAAAACGCTCATTCATTCTCCATCATCAATTGCTTTGCCTTCCCAATGGTATTTCATCCCGAACTGAAACAGTTTATTCCATTATTCTCTATCTTCTTCAAGGTGAGCATGAATTTCCTGAGAACAGAGACCTTGTTTGCTTTGTGGGTAGCACCCAGAAAGGTTCCGGGCACACCGGTGCTCTGTGATCATTTCCTGAATGGATTCGTGAATATATGCCAATTGTTAGAGTTTGGGTCCGGAAGACATTCCTGAAGACTCATGTGTTGAAGGCTGTTCCCAATGCCGCTGCGTTTAGACGTGGGGCCTTCGGGAAGGTGACTGGATCATGAGGGCTCCAATGTCACCCTTGGATTAATCCACTGATAGACTCATAACCTGATGGCATTATTGGAAGCTGGGAGAAACTGCAGGAGAGGCAGACTTGGAGGAAGCAGGTCACTGGAGGTATGACGCTGTCCTCAGACCCATTTGCCTCCCCTCCCTTTTCTTCTCTCTGCCTCCTCCTTTTATTTCCAGCTGCTGTGAGGTAAGCAGCTTTATTTCACAACATGCTCCCTCCATGATGTTCTGCCCCACCAAAAGCCCAAAGTAATGGGGCCAAATGACCATGGACTGAAACCTCAGAAACTATGAGCCAAAATAAACCTTTCCTCTTTGACTTTCTTTCCTCAGGCATTTTGTCATAGCAACAGAAAGCTGATTAACACTGGCCCAATTTAAAATTCCTTAATCTCAACGCTTCCAAAAGTGTAACAAATGTGTTTCCTATTTAATCATATTCAAAAATTTTAATTTTGAGTTTACTTTAAAAAGTGGAGAGGTTTAAAAATGAAATTTTATGAGTAGTTAAGATTATTAATACTTAGGCTTAGATATTAGAAATCTGATAACACTAAGAACACCTCTAAAGTCAAAGTTACTTATGTATTTTAATCAAAGTGATCTGGCCCAATAAAAACTAAAAATAAGTCCTTTCACTATTTTTACTCTAGGCATTAGTTTAATTATAGTCTGTTACTAAAACTACTACATTATTTTTCTACCCAAATTACCTTGTACTTTTCTAGCAAGGATATTAGCTATCTCCACAAGTCACTGGTATTCTTATAGTATGAGAAAGTAAGAAGTGAAACACAAAGTGAACATATTACTGAATAAAATGCTTCTAAAATGTGATGTCTTCTCTCAGCCAGAAAGAGGAAACATTGCACATTAGGTCAGTCATTAGGAGTAAAAAGCCCAACAAACACATTTGTGTTATACATGGATCTGGTTCCTGTACACCAGATCTGCTAAATGCTAATAACCGTGCCTTACTGAATATGAATTTAAAGCTGTCCCTTAAAAAGCGAACTCAAGAACCATTCAAACACAATTTTACTGGCACAGTTGCGGAATCTAACTACAGTGAGGTATTTTTTCTAAGTTAAATTTAAACCTCCTCATTTTTCAACTGTACCCATTATAACTAATAGGTTTTTAAATAATGAACGGTCACAGACCATAAAAAAAATTCCACTTTTATAAAACCAAAGATCATTCTGTCTGATATGAAGTTTCATTTTTAAAACTTCATGCATTTGAAAAAAATTATATGCTCCTGGAAGAAATGGTCATTTTCCATGAAAGAAAAATGTTCTTGGAATATAGCTTTAGCACATAAGTAAAATATATACTGTCAAGTTGAGGCTGTTTTGCTATTTGGCAAATACAGAGTGTGTTTCCATATCATGAGAAGGAGAGAAAGGAAGGGGCAGTTCTCAGGTGTTTGCAAATCAAGAACACAAGAACGCAAGGTTTTTTAAAACTTAGACTTGTAAAAATGTCAGATGTTCAAGAAACTGTTAGAGACAAAACCAGAACTATGCAATACTATAGAACACAGGGCATGCGAATACTCATGATGTACTACCTGCCTTTGAGATGACTTTTATGGAAGTGAAGAACTGTAAAATACATTCAAACTTTGGTTAAAGAAGCATCTCCAACTGCATCTATTATGTGCAAGGCTTCAGATGGGGTTCTCTGTTGGGGGACTTCCCCAAACCACCCCTAGGTTTGTTTGACACCTTATTATTTTTGGCTACATTCTTTGGACATAAGGTCAGCTTAGCTTCAGGAAGTGGAGAAATAAAGTTGACTTGTCCATAGGAGGAAAGTGAAGTCACTGTAGGTGCATGGGCACAGGGATGGGGGGTGTTACTGCGGCCATCTTTGCAAGCAACCAACGGCAGCAATCCATGAATGCACGTGGTCCTTTCCTAGTGAGATGTGTCTTGAATACCAAGGTTTGGAGATTACTGGAGATCTCTTAATTAGCTCTGTATAGGGAGAGTTACTACAGTTATCATAAAAAGTCCTATCCTCATGTATGCACATGGAGGATGGGGCCTTGCAATTTCCAGGTGTAGAGCAATGGCCCAGATGGTGGGGGGATTAGTCCCCAGCTCTACCTGCCATTAAGAGACAGGAGCTGTATAGCAACATCAAGTGAGTGGCATGTGCCCAGCGTAAAATGACAGGTGCAGAAACTATTTAAAAGTGTGTGACTTTGTGAACACTAATGTCTTTCAGCTCAGTTTTCTTCTCTGTAAAAAAGGAATTATAGTAATACTGTACAAATCATTAGGTTATCGTGAGGATAAATGAGATAACGACAATGCCTGGCACTCATTAAAGCAGTAAAAAATGCCAGATAACTTTTGCCACCATCATTATCTAGTTTATCATTTGATGAATAGCTCAATAACTCTTTCTTGTCATATCAACTCATGACTACCTGATATACCTTTTATCAAGTTTGGTTTCAGTTCAATACAACTGAGATAATTTAAAACAGTCTACTGTAATGGCAGACCTTGTAAATTTTCTAAAGCAGTTGGGTCTAGGTGATTTACAATCTGGAGAAGGCTCCAATTCTGTGACAACTTTATTATTGCAACTTATTAAAACTAGTATATCAGCTGACCTATCTGGGTTAGAATTGAAAATTTGACAGGTATGGGGTTTTCCCTCCAAGAAACACACCCAGTAGAGAGTGAGAGAAAGAGAGAATCAATTTTATTTATTTTTTTCATCTGGCCTTTGTTTCTCAGACACTTAGTTGTGTATGTGGTGCTGCGGGTGGCACCTGGGTATTGCACATGCCAGGGAAGAGCTCCAACCGCTAAGCCACCACTTCAGCCCAACACAGGTGTTATTTGCATTGAAAACCTGAAAGAAAAATATTGTGCATGCTTTAATAATAATGTGCAACATGTTAAGAATCCCTTTGAGGTCAGGAGTGTGGCACACATCTATAATCCCAGTGGCTGGGGGGGCTGAGGCAGGAGGACTACAAGTTCAAAACCTGCCCCAAGTTCAAAACCACCTTCAGCAACTTAGCAAGGCCCTATGGAATTCAGTGAAACCCTATCTCAGAATGAAAAAAAATAAAAAGGGCTGGGATGTGGCTCAGTAATTAAGTGCCCCTGGGTTCAATCTCTTGTACAAAAAAAAAAAAAAAAAAAAAAAAAAAAAAAAAAAAAAAAAAAAAAAGAAAGAAAGAAAAAAGAAAAAAAAAAGAATCCCTCTGAAATGGCAGGTTTTTGGGTGGGAGTATAATAAAATAAAATTCAAGAGTATAAAATTTATGGCAATATCATAGCCACCAAAGGAACACTAGCATTGGTTACAGTGTTTGCCTGGCACATACAAGGACAGAGGTTTGAAACCCAGCACAATGTAAATAATGAAAAACTAAATAAAGTTGGTTTTCTCTCTCTCTCTCTCTCTCTCTCCATATTGCTATTTCATTAGCAATATGGAGACTGAGAGAAGGTAAATTCGAAGTGAGGGTTTAACATTGTAATTATTAGTAATCCTGGGCAATGAAACAGATATTAATCATGTACATAGTAGGTGCTTAACAACCTCTTGTTAAGTAATGTTGGATGAAATTAATGGAACCAACTTGTTTTGCTCTTCTCTTTATTACTTGTATCACTGTACAACCACAACCCTGTTTTACTGGGTTTCGCTCTATTATGCTTCATAGATATTGTGCTTTTTATAAATTGATGGTCTGTTGCAAGTTTATTGGTGCCATTTTCCCAACAGCATGTGTTCATTTCATGTCTCAGTGTCACATTTTGGTAATTTTCACAATATTTCAGACTTTGTGTTATTGTATCTTCTGTAGCAATCTGGAATCAGTGATCTTTGATGTTACTGTTGGAATTGTTTTGGGTGCCACAATCTGCACCCATGTGTGATGGTGAACTTAACTGACAAACGCTGTGTGTTTTCTGTCTGCTCCACTGAGCAGCCATTCCCCACCTCTCTCCCTCTCCTGGGACCTCCCTATTCCCCGAGACACAGCAACACTGAACTTAGGCCAATTAATAACCCCACGATAGTATCTAAAGTGTCAGGTGAAAGGAAGAGTCCCACATCTCTCATTTTCAATCAAGAGGCAGAAATGGTTCAGCTTGGTGAGGAAACATGTGGAGAGCTGGTACTGGCTGACAGCCAGACCTCTTGTGCCAACTGGACACGTTACAAATGCAAAGGGAAAGCCCCTGGAGGAGATCAAAGCTGCTACGCCAGGGGACACGTGGATGATAACAAAGCAAAGAGCCTTATTGATGACACATGGAGAAAGTAGTAGTGACCTGGATAGACGATCAAACGAAGACACAACATTTCCTACACCAAAGTCTAACGCGGAGCAAAGTTCCTACCATCTCAATTCTAGGAAGGCCAATAGGTGAGGAAGTGGCAGATGAAAAAGAGGAAGCTTGTAGAGGCTGGCTCAGGAGGTTTAAGGAAAGATGCCATCTCAATATCATGAAAGCACAGGATGAGGCAGCAAGGACCGAGGTGGAACCTGCAGGAAATCCCCCAGAAGGTCTGGGTCAGATCATTGACCATGGCACTGCTCCAAACCATGGGCATTCAGTGCCCATGAAACCTCCTCCTACTGGGAGAAGATGCCACCCAGAACTTTCACAGCTTCAGACAAAGCTTCAAAGGACAAGCATACTGTCTCATGAGTGACTAATTAGCTGGTGACTTTACAAGGAAGCCAACGCTCACTTACCATTCTGAAAGTCCCTTAAGAATTACATTCAATGTCCTCTGCCTATGCTTTGTAAATATCAACTACAGCCCACTACCGAGACCTATTGCTCAGAAGGCAAAAGAAAAGGATCCCTTTCCAGATATCACTGCTCATTCACAATGCGCCTGGTCACCCATAAGCTCAGATGGAGAAAAGCAACGAGATTAATATTGTTTCATGTCTGCTAATGCAACTCCCCATCTGTAGCCCATGGATCAAGGAGTAATTTTGATTTTCAAGTCTGATTATTTAAGAAATACACTTCATAAGCCAATAGCTGCCACAGTAATTCCTCTGATGAATCTGGGCAAAGTAAATTAAAAACTTTCTGGAGAAGATTCACCATTCTAGATGCCATTAAGAACACTCATAATTCCTGGAAGGAGGGCAAAATAGCAACATGATCAGGAGTTTGGAAGAAGTTGATTCCAACCATCATGGATAACTTAGAGGGGTTTAAGACTTCAGTGAAGGAAATAAATAATTGCAGATGTGGAAACAGCAGAAGAACAGGAATGAAAAGTGGAGCGGGAAGAATTCACTCAATTGCTATGCTCTCCCAACAAAACTCTAATGGATGAGGCGCTGCATCTTAGGAATACGCAGAGAGAGCGACTTCCTGAGAGGAACTTGTGCCTAGAAAAGATGCTGCAAACACAGCCTAACTGACAGCAAAGGAAGAAGAATGGGGCATAAACGCAGTTGACAAAGTGGTGGCAGAGTCGAGAGGACTGGCTCCATTTGAAGGAAGTTCTACTTGAGTGAGTGGAATACTGTCAAACAGACATCTTTCATGAGAGGAAGAGTCAGTCAGTGAAGTAAGCTTCATTGTTGTCTCATGTTAAAAAGTTGTCACGGTCGCCCGGCCTGCAGCAACACCACCTGGATCAGGTGGCAGCCATCCACTTGCGAGGGAACATCACCCATCAGGAAATCCCTGGGATTTGTTGAAGGCTCAGGGGCTTGTTGGCATTTTTTTAAGCAACAAAGCATTTTTAAACTAAGGTTATGCAAATTTTTGACATAATGCTATTACACATTTAATAGACTACATTATAGTACAAACAACTTTTTTAATATAAAAATCATGTTACTTGCATTATTATGGTATTTGCTTTATTGCAGGGTTCTGCATGGAACTAGAGTATCGCCAAGGTATGCCTGTACTATGTAGCATAACATTCTTTAAGGAGTCTGTAAACAAAATGAATAGAAATAGAGGATCAAGGTTTAGTGTTTTAAAGCTATGAAGACCATTAGAAGAGGAAACTGAAGTTCAGAGAGGGTGACACACTTATATAATTCACTTCCCCATTATTACAGAATCCACATTTCCAGAAACTGACCAGCAGCCCTATGCTATTTCACCACCCCATAATGGAGAAGAAAGAGTCATGGAGAAACTCAAGCCAGCGACTGTGATTTGTATGAAGGTCCAACGAAAGGTTGATATGAGCAAATGGATTCTGAGAAACATGGACTTTAATTATGTAAGCCATAAATGTTTCCCATTATGATGTTTGAATAGTTCACGACAATCTAAAATACAGATTTTTTACCATTAGCAAAATCACATTTTACACTATTGCAGTATGAGATTTTTGATATTTTATTAAAAGATTTTTATGACCAAATTATCAGAAATCAGAATTTTATAAAAAGGATGTACAAATCCCCTGAGTGTTATACATCACCACCTCGGTACTGCAAAAGGGTTCTGGTCATAGATTATATAGCTCTATTTTTTACTATGAAAATTTATATGCTGTTGAGATCTTTATTCTATTGAAATTGAACTGGAAAAGGCCCTTAAATCTGTAGGCTGTAATAGAGCTGATTGATAAAGAGATTCAGAACCCTTTGTCAAGGGCACACCTGGGGAGAGGTGTTAGAGGGAAAGGTGCAGGCCACCTCCCGTACGATGGAGGTGCCTGTTTCAATTTCTAATCTGGAATCAGACTGTTGTGTCAAAGACAGACTCTATCAGTTAATGTGATCCTACCCAATTACTTAGGTCCAACATACCTCAGGTTCCTCATCTGTAAGGTGGAAGTCATCACAGTAGCTAACTGACACGGGATTGTTGTGAGGCTCAATGAGTTAATATCCGTAAAGCATTCTGACCAGGGGTTGGCAGAGTTGGCTGTTTACATCACTCCCTCGCATCTCCTTATTCCAGCTGGGCAGGGTGTGATACAATTATCATCTCTCACCATTCATAGTGAGGGAGAGGAATGGGACTTTCAAGATTCATGGTCATTTGGCTATGACCAATTATTCCTGAAGTGGGAAACGTCCATGTTCTTCTGTCACTTGCTCCAGGATCAAGTCTAGATACCTTAATAAAAACAGTAAACACTGCATGCTCACTGGAGATCAGGCCTGTGTCTGCCTGTGCCTTCACATAGTCAGGGCTCCAGATGATTCTATGATGTAGGTTCTCCAAGTATCTGCAGTTTACAAGTGAGGAAATGGAGGCAGAGAGAGGCTAAAAACACTCCCCAAATCTATTAGTACAACTCTTTTTATTTCAATCAATCTTTTCAAATTTATTATTCTATATTGGTATGAAGTGGGAATCAGTTGTGAAATATCTGGGAATCTTAATTGCTGGTGAGAAAATGAGAGCTAAGGGAACTTCCTCAGGTGGAGGTCAGGCCTGGCTGGGTGGGAAATGCAATCGATTTCAGAAGTCAAGGGAAAACCCTGAGCTCCGGCTATATCCAGGCTAATGCCAAAATCCTAGGGGACCCAAGCTGGCAGGCAGAACAGGCTCTGGCAACAGTGACATGGGGCTCCAGAGGGCGCTTCAGGTGCACACTCATTTTAGAGGAAGAACAAGCCCAGAGCTTGGGAGATGGCGCATTCCTGGCCTCAAGACAGGAAGCTAGAAAGGAGAAGCTAAAATGTGGGTCAAGCCCTCACGCTAATCAGGAAAATGCAAGAAGTTGAACAAACATTGTAGGATTTAAGAAAGGGCTGAGTTTGGGAAGGTGGTCCCTAGGATCAACACAGATAAAGGCATTTTAATCCATTCTCCACACTACAACAGGAGAGATCATATAGGTCTCAAGTCTGATCATGTCACTTACCTACTTAAAACATGTCAATGGTTTTCCAGTGTCCTCAGGATAAAGGTCAAACATCTTGGTGAGTCTTATGAGGCCCATTATGATCTGGCCCCTGCCTCCTCCTCTAGCCTTATCACTCTGCATTCATCGTTCTGGCCTCACCTAAACAAGAACCAGCGTACTGGGTGGCAGACTAGCTATGCCAACCTACTCTTGTCACGCACACTGTCCTGCTCACCTCTGCAGGCTCACACTGCCAAGCACACATTCTGTCTTTGCCTGGTAATTCCATCCTTCAGGTCTCTCACTAACCACTTTATCCTCTGAAGCCAGCCCCAGGGCTTCCTCCAGCCTTCATTAAGCATCCTCCCTGCTCTAGTGCTTCGTAGTCATCTTTCAGGACTGACTCTCTTAGATTCTAACCATCTATCTCCCCAAAGAGACCATCGGTTCCTAGAGGGCAGGCAGTGTCTGTGGTCTTTATTTTCATACAGTCCCAGTGTCTGTAATGTAAAAAGATGCTAAGGAATATTTGTTTCCAAGACAAAGAAATATATAAGCCTGAGACTGAAGTACACAGGACTAAGCTACCTCCTAGAGTCCCTAAGGAGCAAAGGAAGTCACAAGTGCACAGTGGCCATGAGATCAGGACCACCCAGAAAACCCAGACTCAGGAGGCTTTGAAGATGTCTACAGAGGGTCTGAGTCTCAGTCACTGACTTGTGCGCGAGTATTGAGTACCCAGGTCAGAGTATCAGAAGCTCCAGTTGGAAGACGAGAAAGTCGGACTTGTCTTTAACCAGTGAGGACCACTTGTGAAGCATCTGGAAACTCAACTGAAGCAGGAGGGGTGACAAAGGAGGGAGAACTAACACACTGGGAGAATTAAACACTCTCCCAGCAACCGACACGTGCCTGCCAATGGGACAGGGAGAAACAAAGAGCCAAAGGAAGGCACCTAGAAGGCAGGGCAGGGGATGGGATCAGAATGGGCAGAGGGCAGACTGCGAGGCTGTGCTATTTCAATCATTCACAAAGCTACACCATATACACACGCTGTGGATCAGGCTTGCGGGGGAAGACGAATTAATCCAAGGCTACTCATTTTGTGATAGCTTAAAGCAAACAACTTTCAGCAATACTACGAAGCCAGCTGGGAAAATAAATAGAAATG
Organism: Aplodontia rufa; assembly: GCA_004027875.1. Lineage (NCBI taxonomy): Eukaryota > Metazoa > Chordata > Mammalia > Rodentia > Aplodontiidae > Aplodontia > Aplodontia rufa. Next base: position 15,448 of record PVKS010013725.1, read on the forward strand.
AAGTCCAAGGGATTTAAACATGAAAATTTCGGGGGGTGGGGAGAACCTCACAAAGCAAAACAGACAAAATACAAGGCTAACCAAACAAAAGCTAAATCAAATAAATAGGAATTGCCGTGTGCCCTGGAGGACTGCCAAGGAGAGTGAACTTCAACAAAGAACGCTTCCGCCACCAGCTCGGGAAACTTGAATCCTAGAAAGGAAGAAGGGACCTGCAGCTACTGCCAAGTGACAAAGGGAGAAGGAGGATGGAAAGGCAGCAGATCAAATGCTAATTCAGGCTCCACAGGCAAGCACCAAAACCTTCCCCAAGATGCATTGTTCCAACAACCCAGTCCCTCCCGATGTGCCCCACACACACCGATGTGCTTGTAAGATCAAATCCAGGTCACACACAAGAGGTCTGCATCACCAAGGCCTGCCTGGAGCAGCCTTCTATCCCCAGTTTGCAGATACAATGACATAGTAAATGCCTGGACTACCATATTAGCACTCAAGGTATGGAGAAGAAACAAGTCTACGTAGACCAAGTAAAACAAACCATTGGCAATCATCTTGTGAACCCGGAGCCTGCAACCATCCTGGGGCTTGGCCCGGAACTAACATAGATCAACTTGAGTCTCACCCTCCAGGTTAGAACACATTCTCTATTTAGTCTTGGCCTTTAATAGTTACAGCAGTAGAAACCACGACCACCATGACCAAAGTCCCCATTGACAGAGCCTTTATCCTGTGCCAGGCAAGAGCTAAGTCCCTCATATGAATTGTTCCCATTAATCCTCCTACCAATAATTTATTACCTTAATTTTATAATTACTCACACTGCAGATGGGGAAAATAAGGTAAGTTGAGATAGTTTTCAAAGGCCTCACAGCAATGGAGCAGGGATTTAGACCCAGTTATTCTAGAACATGCTCCTTTAAATGACAGAGTGGCCAGAGGTCCAACAAAGAGAGTGGTAGATGATGCACACAGATTTAGTAATTGTTGTATGGCATGCTACATGATCCATGAGATAAGACCGGAGTGAGACGTTTTTATTAAAAGAGTGAGGAAGGAGAGCTGGAATTCCTTTTACTTGCACTGTAATAAAGCATTGAACTTTATTAATCTTAAAGAAAAAAAGGATCTCTACTCTTATATCTACCATGTCTATTCAGCAAATTTTTAGGTTGTTCAAACCATCTAAGAGACTAATAAAACAATATAAAAGAGTGTCAATTATATACATCTCAGGGGCTTTTGGGTGTGAGGGCAGTAGAGGGTGACATCACCCAAAATGCAGGCATATTTACATCCAAACCCCAGGGGACCTCAGAATCTGAAGTTCCTTACAGTTTCCTGACTCCTTCCTCAAATGTCTATATTGCTTTATTGAAATTTCTGTACATTAAGATGAGCTTTTCTTTTTTTTTCCATGACCTATTTTTCCAATGGGACCGAGAGGGGAAATTACAAATGCATATTTAAAGCCACAAGAATATTTAAATTCTCCCTATTTTTGTCATGCATTTTTAGTGCTCTCTGTGTGTGATGAAAGATAAAAACTTGTGTGCATGATTAATTGTAATGATGAAAGAATCCTAGGCAGTTGCTTAAGAAACGAGAACAACAAAGGAATAAACTACTGCAGGCATCACCAGGACTGGAATGACACTGCTCTGTGTACTCCATTTCCATGGCAACCGGCAACGGGAAGATGAATGTTTCAGAGTCACTCCGCTCTGCGGTACACGTCTATAAATCAAACTTGCATAAAGAGCACAGGATTTCTGCTATGGGCTGCACTCAGGGCCGCTTTATTTTTCTGTTACTGTATAATTATGGAAAAGAAGCACAAAACAATGAGGTCATTTTCAGTAGGGAACAAACTCAGAAATTACTGATACACCTGTGGCATAGGATGCCATTTATCTAGCAAGAAACAAGCGGTAGGCAAGGCAGCCGGCAAATGGAAATCCAGCCTGCTTCTGGGAAAAGTGCACATCATGGGCCTGGTGTGCCCTGGCTCCCTTAGCTCTGCTGACACGGACGTAGGAGCTCCTTAATTAGCTGCTGCAGCAACAAAGTTTTGATTCTGATAATTGGGCAGAAATACACTCCATATTTAGTGTGAAGGTTTACTGAAGTGGAACAAGTTTTTATACTTGTTTTTATTTACACTGAAAATGGGCCATCGTGTAGAAGTCAATATGGAAACAGAATGTAGTAGCCTGGAATTGGAAGTTAGTTGGGAGACCTGAGTTTGGATCCAGATCTATTAACCTTGGGTAAAGCCATAAAAGTTCACTCGGCCTCCATCTTCTTAGCTACAAAATAAGATGGTGTATGTGATTCTTCATGTCTCTCCCACCATCCAATCTGAAGATGCTATAATTGCTAACTCTCAAAGACCTGAATCTATCCATCAGATCTAACCAAAGATGCTATCCATGCTGTTCCTAAATTATATGCACATATACAAATGTGTATACATATACATGCACATATGTGTGTACATCACACACACACACACACACACACACACACATATCTAGCAGTTTTATTTTAAAATTCTATTCTGACTAGAACTTCTGATTAGTAGTGTCTGGGGACTTCCCATCCCACAGAAGCCTTCTTCCAACTTGTTTCAACCTTCCAAACACAAAAGATAATGTAGAAAGTTTAATGAAGTTATCAGTTTAAAAAATGTTTTGGGCTGGAGCAGTGGCTGGGTGGTTACGGCACTTGCCTGGCATGCGAGAGTACGCAAGTTTATACCCCAGCACCCACATATACAACGAAGTGTCTGAGTAATGAAGGTTACTTGAAAAACTAAATAAAAATTGCTTTTCTCTTTCTCTCTCTCTCTCTCTCTCTCGCTGTCTCCTCTTTCTTTTAAAAAAAAAGTTCTAATTTTGGACTGGAGCAGTGGCTCAACAGTTATAGCGCTTGCCTGGCATGCACGCGTACACAAGTTCAAACCCCAGCACCACGTACACAATGAAGTCCCGGAGCAATGAAAGCCACAAAAAACTAAATAAATAAAATTGTTTCTCTCTTTCTCTCTCTCTCTCTCTCTCTCACTATCCCTCTCTTTCTTAAAAAAAAAGTTTTAATTTTACAGATACTCCTATAACTTCTCTTCAGGATAGGAAGAATATTTAAAATTCAGTACTAAGGACGGCCCATTAATTCCCGCTGACCAGGAAGCATGTGCTTCTCAAAGTCCACAGACCTCAGAGACATGTCCAGGCTCTCTCAGCAGAAGCATATGGAACAAATAAATGGATGGATGAGCAAACTCTTAACAACATCTTCATCACACCTTCGAGCAAGCTTCAGACCAACATATAGACATCCCTAGGGCAGACAGGCAAATTTCTGGAAATGAGATGTAACTATATGGTTATCTCTTTTGTGAATCTTTACACACCTTTGTGGAATTTTATTGTAAAATTTTACAATTTTACAATAGCTTTTCAATAGTGAAGTAGGATGCACCACCATCTGACTCAAGGAAGCCCCCTGCCCCAAGGCCTCTTGTCCTAAGTCCTCAGGGTATGCTAGGGACTGCAAAAGAACTGAGTCAGCTTCAAACCAGTGCAGGGGAGGTGACACCTCGGAAGCACCATTACACCATGTGATGTGTACACCACCTCTGCGAAAAACATTACCATCCCCTTTACAAGCTGGGGAACTCGGCTATAAAGAATCTAAGTAACTAAGGGGCAGTTATGAAATATGAGGGAAATTCAAAACCTGGCCTCTCTGACTGCACAGCTTGTGCTCGATGGCTGTATCTCAGGATACAATCGTAGACTACTGCTCCATTTGTATTCTTTAGGGTTAAAAAGAGGGGGAGGGGGCGCACAAGTGTTAAACAAACCTGAACCCTAACAAAGCAAAGATCCTGCCTTCACAAGAATACACTTAGAGTAAAAAAAAAGAATGTCAAGATAATAACACACATCAATATTGATGTGAAATATGAAATCTCAATTCAGCACATAAATATTCACTGGACACAGAACTCCTCTGCTCTAGGGAACAGTATGACCTACACCTCCAATTCCCCGGAGAAGCAGGCCAAAGGCTCACCCAGGATGGAGCCAGATGTTACAAAGCCACGCAACTTCCAACCTGTGAATACTAACATCCCTCTACAGGAGTTTACTAGAAAGGTACTCCATTGGCTAGCTGAGGGATTTGGGTTGGTTGCTAACATTAGGAAATGCAGTCATTTGGACATATGCTTTGTGGTACTAATTTTTCCAAAACTAATAAAACAACACTTATTATGAAAGGTTCCAGGTTAACTGCTTCTCTTTCCAATTAGCTTCTTATCAGAGTTTTTAGCACCACCCACTGGATAAAGAGATCTATTACACAATGTGCTTGGCGCTCAATCTGATTTGTTCACTGAGAAAAGATCATACATTTATCTCACATTTAATTTATGGTAAAGTAATTTATTTCAGTCACTAAATAAAATTAGAAATGCCTTTCTTTGTCAGTCAAATTAATAATAAACCACACTGCCTTTTTTAAGAAGAAGGTGGTATATTTTGGTTAGTAAAAATCATTAGAGGAAACTAAAGCTACCCACTAGAGTTAACTTGATTTATTCAGTCATAAAACTCATAGTCAAAAGGCAAAGACTGAGAACTACAATGAAAATTAAAAGCTACTAGAATGAACAGCATGGAGGACTATGCTACCTACACTATTTTTATCAGTCCCTGGTTAGACTGGAAATAAAAATGACTGAGGAAATAACGTCACATTTTTTTAAAATGTTGAATTTTTTCCTCCAAGGCACCTGTCTCAAAGGTGAATATTTCCATCTGTCATGTGAACTTAAACTGCCATTTCTCTTTCCTTCCTGTTTAATTGAACCCCACCTAGCAATGGATAGCAGGAACAGAGAGCATAGTTGTTACCATAGAGTACAAAAGTGATCTCTGCACAAAGAATCAATCTGTGAAAATAGGTATCCCTCAAGAACTAAGTCCGATTTGCCCCCAAAACAACCAGTTTGTGGATACACACTGTCTGTGAAAAATACAACCAGCCGCTTGTTCTCATGACAAGCCTGTAACCTGCAATGAATGATAACACTACGGCAAATCTGATCACTGCAGACCTCGCTACTAGACAATGCACAAGAGAGAAATGCAAACTCCATCTGGACAACTGAATTTGACTCTGATGACAGGGTTCGATTAAAAAACTTCCTGAGTTTAAAACTACTGTGATGATTTTGTGATAATAGTAGATTAAACCTCAGAAAATATGTAGTTGATTTCATAATTTTTAAAAGCCTCCAAGTCTGAATCTACAGTTGAAACCCTACCAAAGACAACAATCTGTAACAGGCTCAGATAAAATTAAGGACCTGCAGCTGCTCTGCCCAACCTAATGCATGATTTGGACACACAAACTTTGATCAAGTTAATTTATTCTTGACATATTTTTCTCATTCATTCATTCAACATATTCCTCAAAGACTCTCTCCAATAAACACAGCTAAATTCCTGCAGGGAAGGAATTAGAGTGAGACTCTCCAACTGTCCCTTCCTCTCTTTGAATGAGAGTCTTGATAACCATCTCCACAGCAAAGATCTCTATTTAAAATCATGAGTGGATTATGAGGAACACTACCAATAAGATTGGGTTAAGAAAAGCATCTTTTATTCTTGTTTCTAGGATTGTCATTCTATATGATTTTTTGAATGATACTTATGCTAAGTTTGTTTAGAGTATTTTTGAGGGTGAATGACAAATTGAAAGAAACTATATATCTAAACTATAAAACATGGAGTTTTGCTAGAAATATACCTTGTGTTACAATTGCCACTATTGAGTCAATTAACATATTCATCACTTGACACAGTTCCTTTGGGTTTGTATTTGCAAATTTCCAGCACATAATGCATTATTATTAGCTATAGTTGCCTTGCTCTCCACTAGACATCCAGAATTTATTATTCATCTTATAACAAAGTTTGTCCTTTTGACCAACACCTTCCCTTTCCCCCACTTCCTGGCCTTGGCAACCACCATTCCACCCTGTTTCTCTGAATTTGACTATGTTAGATTCTGCAGTGTAGGTAATATTATACAAAATTTGTCTTCCTTAGTCTGGCTTATTTCCCTTAGTATAATGTACTCCAAGCTCCTCCGAATGACAGGATTTCCTTCTTTTTCAAGGCTGAATGATATCTCATACATACACACACTCTAATTTCATAACTTCTTTTTCCATTTATTCACTGGTGGACACTCAGATTGTTTCCATATCTTAGTTACTGTGAAGGATGCTGTGGTGGCCCTGGCTGTGCAGGTACATTAGCTGGAAGCTCAGTCTGCTCCCCATTGGTATTAGGCAGTGTGTTCCTAGACAGGGACAAGCAACAGGACTATTATCAAATAAAATGTCTGGATTACTTTCAGGCTCCTAGTGACTATTTTTCTCCTATCCCTGTTTTTCTTTGACCAAAAGATAAAATAACTGAGAATCAATTCCAGTTTGGCTTGAATTTAGCAAGAGGATTCAGGAACGTTGACAGCAGAGTTCAGAGATCTCAGACATCTCACTGGATGAGAGAGATATACAAATAGGCTATCTGCAGAATGGGTGATGTGTGTTTGGGGGAAGAGGATGGTGAGCTTCAAGAAGAAGGCAAGTGGTAGCAAGGAAGCTTCAGATCCGACTGGCAGAGAGCAGCTCCAAGTGCCAGAGCCCATTTAACTGCGTGGGCCCCGCCATAGAGGGTCAGATATGGGTGGGGCCTTAGCAGAGACCTGGGCTCCACGTGAAGATGAGACAGGGACTGTGGTGGCAGCAGTCCTGGGACCTGCTGGAGCTAAAAGGAACAAAGATGGGGGGTGCAGAGGCTAAGGGGGGGTCTAGTCTACACATCTAGCTACCAGTGACCAGTTCTGAGACAGGAAGATTCTAAGTTCCACAGTGAGGAGGGTAGCAGTGAGGGATAAGCGGGACAGAGTGGGGAGAGAGCAAGTTATTAGATTAGTACCTGTACTGGGGGTGAACCTCAGTTGACCAATGAGGCATCAGTAGGTTCAAAGATTGGGACAGGAAGAAGCAGGGGAAAGAGCAGAAACCAAGAGGCATCACAAGCTAAGGTGTTTTATGACCACTGTGCCTGGTTTTCTCTAGCAGCAGGTTATGAGCAAGGAGGGAAGGAGAACAGATGTGGGCAAGGTGACGCTGATAGACACAGTGCTGGACTCGTAACAACTGATCACCAGGGCCTTCAAAGTGAATGCAAGCAAAATCCTGCCTTAGAACGAAGAAAATGAATTTAGCTTAGCATCCTCATCCCAGATTGTGGCATTGTGCTGCATTCTCCAGGCAAAGTAAATACCCCGTGCGTTCCAGTCAGGGCAGCTGGCCCTGGAACGCCGGCGACAGCTTCAGGCGCTGGAGTGCTGCGTCAGCATCCTTGTGTGTATTTTCATGAATAGTTCCTTTTGTTTATATTGCAGATAATCAAATGAAATCTCAAGGGTAACAATCCAAACCAAAGCCTCTCACAAGAACAGAGAAAAGCTGCAGAATTCTGCAACCACTTTATCAAGAACACTTTGGGGGCAGAGAGAATATGCCCTGCTTCCTCGGGTTTGTGCCAGGCTTTTCAGGGGTGCAAACCTGGGCTCCCACCCTCAGAACGTTTATACTGTTAGAGGAGCAAGAGGACCAGGACTGTGGTTAGGAGGAGCACTCGCTGGAATCCAGCCTGCCTGGGTCGGAATCTTGCTTCCATTCCTGACCAGCTGGTGGCCAGGAGCAAGCCCTTTGACTCTTCCAAGCTTTTCTCCTAATCTGTAAAACGGGGAGAGACACAGCCTAACACATGGGGTTCCTGCGAGGGCTCATGCTGCAGTGCCTGGTTCACAGCAAAAACTCAGGAAACGGTAGCTCCTGGGAAAATCAGGGTCATTGTCATTGGCTAAGTTAATGTGGCAAGGGCTACAGCAGGTCTTTCCTTGCACTGGCGCAATAAGGAAAGGCGTCATAGAAGTGTTCAATGAAGTGATGGATGCCATTTGATGCCAATGATGTGATGGGGCCTGGGAGGGGGAAGAGAGAAAGTAGTGAACCTGCCCTTCGCAAAAAAGCCAGAAGAAAAAGGAGACAGGGTCAGCACAAGGCAAGAGGGCAGAATGATGGGCTGGAATGTTTGATCTGGGAGTGCCAGGGAACCTATGACAAAGGCACACCAGCTTCTATACTATAGCACCTCGTATTTCAGGCAAAGAAATGAAGATGTTCCATGGCAGGCAATGAGAACCTATTGAAGTCAGGAAGTAGTAACATTAAAATGTAATGATAATTTGCTCTCATTATCCTAAATTTAACTAGAAGGGTAGGCTAGTGACTTTCAAACTTGAATATGCATGTGAATAACTGGGGAGTATAAAAAAGTAAACACATGTGATCCAGAACCTCTGGAGTGGGGCTAAGAGATGTGTTGCCAATGAGCTCGCTGGTGCCCACGCTGCTGGCCTCCGGAGCACTCTGCATGCCAAGGACACATCTCAATGTAGCCGGAGGGAGAACCTGGGTAAGAGGGTAGGCAGACAAGATGCCCATACTTAAGGCAGCAAGCTCATAGGTTGGGATATCACAGATGAAAGGTAATACTGAAATGTTTGGCCCTTATTTTAGGCTATTATAAGGAGAACAAAAACTTCAATGTAGCTCTTAATTCTGAGCCTATTTCCCCAGGCCATTTTTAAATTATGTTATTTTAAGTATCTCATAAAATATAAAGTTCTTTTAGAAAATAAAATTTTCTCTTATTTATACCATACAATATTATTAAAATTTCCACTCAGAAGTTCAACTATCTACTACAAAGGAAAAACACAAGAAATTGATTCCTTTTTCTATAAAGGAAAATGGCATGAATACATTCATGATGTGCAGCTATTAATAACTTCAAGGATGACTGAAAGGGTTAGCAACATTTGGTCATAGAGAGAAAGCATGGCAGCAGTTTCTTATGTGACAGTTGAATTAAAAGAAAAATAGCCCTCATGCTATTACAGCGAGAACAGCACATTCAACCACATATGTAGATGAGGAATTGGATACGGTGGCCGTAACACTTGTTATAGTAACATCTCAAAAACTAAACTCGGGGTTGGATGGCTGTCAAACCCAGTAATTTCGTCCTGAGAACAGTCTTTGTCACACTGACAGACCACATCTGTATTCATGCTGTGGTGGCTTCTGAATAATATCCGTGGTATATATAGAAAAGAAAGGAGTCTGCTATGCCACTCTCCATGATAAATAACCCGCCAGTGAATTTCAGAGCTGGAAAGAGCCTGCCACATCATATAACACAGCACCCTCACTTCCAGGATGAGGAGACTGCATCCAGAGAGGCTCAGTGACTGTGGTCAGTGGCAGAGTGGGACTAGCACTTGAGTCTCCAGTTTCCAAGCTGGGGGCTCAACCGGACTCCGTGACCCTTCCGTGGCACCAGTGTGCCCTTAGGAGAGCACAGCAAACAGAAACAAACAACCCGAAGTAAAATACCTGTTCACTACATCACCCAATCATTTACATGACATGTAGACAATCGGTACAGAGCTGTGGCGAGCTGTAGAGGTACGAGGATGAGTGGTCCATGTTCCTGCTTGTGGTGAGTCCATGTCTAGCACTGGACACAGCATGTGAACGTAATCTGCTATGTATGAGCAGGAAGAAAGATATTCATGACAGCCTAGGAGTTTAAAGCAAAACACAGAGATAATTTTCTTTTTGGGGGATGGAAGGTAGGTGGGTAGGGTGTAGGGTAGCGACAGCTTTCAAGATAAGAAATATCTTAATCACTGGTCTTGGAGAATAAGTAGAATTTGCATCAGAGTAGGTCTAACCTAAGAGAAGACTACAAAATCTGGACACCAAAGTGGGAGGGATTAAGTACTCCTTCATATCAAATAGCATATTCTTGATGAAGCAAACTAATTTCGCTTAACTAAAGAAAACAAACTAACACGTTGTTTGAAAACCATGTAATGAAGGCATTGCTTTCTCTACTTGCTTCCTGATCCAGTGCGTAAGCTTAATTTCCATGTCACCAGTTCTAAAGTTCATACTGGAAAAAGCACTGCCCTCAAGTATAAGGGAACAATTTTTGTCCATGGGCAAAATCAATTAAGAACCCTCTGAAAAAACTGGCATTTCCTGAAAATTACTAGCACATAATTATTTATATAGATGGACTCTTTCATTTAAAATTTTTAAATGACACATGACAATTGTGAATATTTATGGGATGTAGTATGATCTTTCAGCATAATGCATATATATAATGTGTAATGATCAGATCAAGATAATTGGCATATCCTTTACCTCAAACATTCATCAATTATAGTTGATTTTTTAAGAATGGTTTTATTCACCATAGCACAAGAGATTGTCCCTAAGAGACCTTTGGAGAGAAAACTACAAGGTCGTCTTGAAAAGCTTATACCCATTCATACTCCCCATTTAGTAAACATATGTAAAAGGATAATCAGAAAAGGGACTCTCTGGGGCTGGAACAGTGGCTCAGTGGGTGGAGCACTTGCCCAGCATGCATAAGGACTAGGGTTCAAACCCCAGCACTATATACACAACTAAGTGTCGGAGAAACAAAGGCCAGATAAAAAACTAAATTCAAATTGATTCTCTCTCTCTCCCCTTCACTCTCTCTTAAAAAAAAAAAGAAAAGGGAATGTCTGACCATAAAAATTTTAAACAAAACCCCCAGAAATACAAATTAAAGTATTACTACTATAGAGAAGACACAAAATTTCACTGAATAGAAACTAGAAACCCAAGAAGTCTACTCCTCTGGCCATGACACTCACAAAGCATACAGAGGTGATGACTGCTCTGTGTGGCTATGAAGAATGAGAACAATTTCAAACTTTTTTTATATTTTTCATACACAGAAGCATGAAGACACTTATAGATCAATAATCATATTCACCAAAATAGGTACTCACTCTAACTGTGATCTTACTGAGACCACATGGCCACATCCAGACTCATCTTAGACTCATCCTGATGCACAAAATAACTGGAAACTTTCTGTTATTGAACATTGTCTAAGAAAATAGTATGCAACAAATTGGCTGCTGGCAGAAAGGAATTACGGGAAGCTGAAGAACTCAGTGAGGAACAACATTTCAAAAGAAACGTAAATGATTTGCAAATATCTATCTTGAATCCCTTTCCCTTAGGTCCAATGGCCTGTAAGACTCTTCCATTCAGAAGTAAGGGAAGTGCCAGTTAGTTCATTTTACCCAGCTCATGACAATCTTTTCCAATATAATGGCCATAATAATGGCCCTATATAACTTTTGGGCCAAAAGAGCATCCATTACTCCTTTCACCAGTGCGTTCCCAAACCCGCCCCCACCAACACTCATTGATAATACATTACTCAACAAGCCATCACATTCCTATTATCAACTAATTTTTCATACTCCCAAAAGGACAGTTAGATGTTCTTCTGGGTATTTTGAGCTTCCAGCATGTAGTATAAAGAGGGGAATTCTTACATCAAAAATATCAGGGTTTAGTTTTCGTGACTGGAGAGCACTCTGGTGCCTCAATATTTTCACTGCATGCCTTTCTACGGGAACCTGTTTGTGTGCTCAGAATCCTGGCTGCCAGATCAGGCATGCTGCCTTCCGCATGTCCACGTTTCACTCCATGGCTGGGAAGCAGAAGCAGCTTCCCAGTGCTTCTTGCCAACTGACAGGTGGTGGGAATATACAAATATCAGTGCTTACAATAAGATGGAGAAGGCCCCTAGGCAGGCAGAAGTAAACATACCCCTGCAGAGAAAAACACCAGCCGGAAATACACAGGGTGCTGAAGGCAGGAAAAGTCAAAAAGAACATTGAGCCAGCTCCCTGATGACAGCTGAGGCTAAATCATGAACTGAGGTTTCACCAAAATAAAGCCAAGAGAGGCCATCAGAGATTAGTTCATGAAAATCACATACAGAAAGAGAAAATGGAAAATGAAGCCACGTGCGGAGACAAAGCTCCTGATTGCATTTTAAAGTACTCTTTCCTAGTTTATAGGAAATAAATTAAGCCACGAAGAAAACTATACGTGAGAATTTTACTGTCACTGGGCATTTGGAATAAGTGACAACGAACCGATAATTATTTATTAGCTACAATGGATAAATACCACGATGGCGGTGATAAACCCACAACCTCAAAGAACATGCAGTCTTTTATGGAGATGGTCACAAACACTGCATTTTATTCATCAAGTAACTGACTGGAGTAATTTATAGCATTAAATACTACCAAATGTTAAAAAAAGGAGACACGACTTTTTAATGTAGAAAGAAATAAAGGTTTTATTGAGCAGGATCTTAAAAGAAAGTTCCAGTTTGTATAGGTAGGGATTAGGCAGTTACTGCCAGGCAAGAGCAACAGAATGAAGTATAAATGCACATCACACAATCAAAGGAACAAGGATTATGTCAAGGGAAACACAGGAATTGGGGACTAATGAAAAATGAGTCTGGAAAGGGACCAGATGTTGGAAAAGGTGCCAGATGTTGGTAAGCCAGGCTAAAGAGTTTTAACTGTAGCCATTAGAGTTGCTAAAGATTTTTTGAACATTAAAAAAAAAAAGAAAAAGAAAGCTCTACAAAGTTTTTGACAAGTTCTATTAGTGTTAAAGAGGAAGGCTGTTCCTTGTTTTAACCTGAGTACTAGAAAGAACCTATTAACTGATGTTAATTTCACAGCACAAACGATGCTATTTAGCTTTTTATATCTCTGTGTTTTTGCCATTTTTAGTGAGTGGGAGAAAAAAAAAAGATCTTCAAGGGAAGAATTTACTAAGAACTTCTGAATAATAATGAAATCCAATCATTGGTATTTTCACAGCTATTTAAAGTACAGAAATACACATTTTGACTACCAGCTCTAGGAGGAAAGCAATGTTATAAGTTTCAAACACTGAAAACAGTCTCAAACTCTGAAGTCCAAATATTAAACATTTTATGATATCTTTAAGAGATAAAGTTTACCAATTTTTGATTTTGATTTTTCCATGAGCTACCCTTTGATTCAAGAAAGTAATTTGTTCCTCACAACCTTTCCTTAAGTAGAAAATACTTGACTTCATTAATTACATAGACAAAGTTATAATTAATAGGCCTTAAGAAATCACCCATTGAAAATAAAACCTCAGAAATCATTGTTTTCTTTAATAAAGCAAACACCTCCATAAAGCAAACACCTCTACAAAACAAGAGTTGGAAGTAGATATAGAAAGGTTTAGGAGAGATACTACAAAATAACATAGCAAATTAACAAAAGCATATGAAACATTAGCAGATACAGTTCAAAAAGAAATCTAAGAAAAACTTAAACAATAGGTGGAAGGGCTGGAGTGGTGGCTCAGTGGTTGGAGCACTTGCTTGGTATGCACAAGGACCTGGGTTTGAACCCCAGGACCACATACACAACTAAGTATCTGTGAAACAAAGGCCAGATGAAAAAATAAATTGATTCTCTCTATATATTTTCCTCTCTCTTAAAAAAAATGAACAACAACCAAAAAAATGGGGAAAAAAGCCACATTGGGCATAGCGCAAAGGAGAACAGATGTTGAAGAACTCAGATTAGGAGACATGGTAAACAAAGTGACAATTAAAAATAGAAATCGATTTTTTCAATTTTAAGAGATTTCCAGCATAAGAGCACATACCAGCATTTCAAAGGAAAAGACGACTCCAAAACTCACCGTTGATCTATTACGTGATTTTATTCAGCACAATGGCCCAAATAAACATTTTTAAATATGGAAGACACCAGAGAGTACAGAGCTTAGAATCCTGAGAAAAGAATTAACTTCTGGTAAACAACTGTGATGGCACAAGGCCTGGAGGTAAGCTTTGAACCCATTTAACTGTAGAACTAAGATAATGACAAAAGAAGGGACGATTGTGGAACAGAAAGTGAGTGTTAGGAACCCTGATATATTCACCTTCTGTTATATATTACACTTGAAAACCACATTGCTTTTATTTGTGATAAAACCACTAAAGCAAACATCACTAGTTAAGCCACAATTCAGCAATTTCATAAAAGCGTCTTGCAACACTTTCAGAATGAATGAATGCTACACCAGTGTTGCTGTCAAGTTATAAAGTGAAATAACTCTTTGATGCCTTATGTCCAGGTCACTTTTTTGTTGTCGTATGGAAAGCCATTTATTTTATTTTTTTTTATTAGAGCTTTATAGTTTATACACAGTAGTTGGGTTCATCCTGACAAACTCATAGACGCATGGAATTTGATTTTAGTTCATGATCCCTCCCCCTTTTTCCTCTTATCTTCCCTCTCTCCCCCACTTCTCCTTCTTCAACTATACTAGACTTCATTTTGTTGTCTATTTATTTATATTTGATTGGTTCTTTATACTTATTCAGAAAGGTGAAATTCCCTGTGATATATTTATGTTTGCAGGTAACATGATTTTTTTAAGAATTCATTTTACATTACCTCCTCTTTCCCATTCCTCTACTGTCTCTCAATCTCCTTCTACATTATTGATCTTTCCTTTATCTTTATGATATCCGATTCTTCTCTTCCCCTTCCCTTCATTTTACTCTGGCTTTCTCTTATGAGAGAAAACACTGGACCTATGAGTTTCTGAGTTTGACTAATTTCACTTAGTATGGTATCATCCATTTCCATCCATTTATCAGCAAATGCCATAATTTCAGTCTTCTTTACAGCTGAGTAGAACTCTATAGTGTGTGTGTGTGTGTGTGTGTGTACCACAATTTCTTAATCTATTCATCTATTGATGGACAGCTGGGTTGATTCCATAACTTGGCTATTGAGAATTGTGCAGCTATAAACATTGAGGTGACTATATCAGTATAATATGCCAATTTTAAATCTCTTGGGAAAACACCCAGGAGTGGGATAGCTAGGTCATACGGTGGTTCCATTCCTCGTTTGTGTGTTTGTGTGTTTGTTTGAGGAATGTGCATACCGCTTTCCAGAGTGGTTATACTAGGCTGTAGTCCCAACAGCAATGTACAAATATTAATTTCTCCCTACAACCTCTCCAGCATTTATTATTGTTTATATTCTTGATCATTGTCATTATGACTAGAATGAGGCAAAATCTTAGTGTAGTTTTTTGTTTTGTTTTTAGAGAAAGGGAGGGAGGGTGGGAGGGAGAGGGAGAGAGAGGGAGAGAGGGAGAGAGGGAGAGAGGGAGAGAGAGAGAGAGAGAGAGAGAGAGAATTGACTTTATTTAGTTTTTCATCTGGTTTTCATTGCTCCCATACTTAGTTGTGTTTGGTGCTCAAACCCAGATCCTTGTGCAGGCCAGGCAAATGCTCCAGCTCCTTAGTGTAGTTTTGATTTGCAATTTACATGACTGCCAGAGGTGCTGAACATTTTTTTCACTTTTTTTTTTTTAGTTTTTTTGCCCATTTATTGATTAGGTTATTTGTTTTTGTGGTGCTAAGTCTTTTGAGTTCTTTATTTGTTAATCCCCTATTAGAGGAGTAGTTGGCCAAGATTTTCTACCATTCTGTAGGTTCTCTCTTCATGCTTTTGTTTCCTTTGCTGTGCAGAATTTTTTAGTTTAATGGTGTCCCACTTATTGATTCTTGGTTTTATTGCTTGCACTTTGGAGGGTCTTGTTAAGGAAGTCAGAGGCAAAACCTACATGACAGAGGGTTGACTTTATGTTTTCTTCTAGCAGTTGCAAGGTTTCTGGTCTAATTTCTAAATCTTTGATCCGTTTCAGTTTGAGTTTTGTGCAAGGTGAGAGATAAGGGTCTAGTTTCATTTTTCTACATATAGCTGTCCAGTTTTCCCAGCACATTTGTTAAAAAGTCTGTCTTTTCTCCAAAATACACTTTTGGCATCTTTGTCAAGTATCAGATGGCTCTATGTGTGTGGATTTAGCTCTGTGTCTTCTATTCTGTTCCATTGGTCTTTGTGTCTATCCTGATGCTAATATCATGTTATTTTTATTATTAATGCTCTGTAGTTTAATTTCAGATCAGGTATTGTAATGCTTCCTGCTTCATTTTTCTTGCTTAGTATTGCTTTGGCTATTCGGGGTGTTTTATTCTTCCAAATGAACTTAAAAATTGCTTTTTCTAATTTTGTGAAGAATGTCATTGGTATTTTGATGGGAACTGCGCTGAATATGTATATTGCTTTTAACAGTACTGTCATTTTGCTGATATTAATTCTGCCTATCTAAGAACGTGAGCTGTCTTTCCATCTTCTAAGGCCTTCGATTTCTTTCTTCAGCGTTCTATAATTTTCATTGTAGATCTCTTTCACTTTGGTTAGATTAATTCTCTAGTGTTTTTGTTTGTTTTGGTTTTGTTTTGCTTTGTTTTTGTTTTGGAGGTGCCAATGACTGAACCCTGGGGTGCTTAACCACCAAGACACATCCCCAGCTTGGTTTTTTGTTTCTTATTTTGAGGTAGGGTCTCACTAAGTTGCTTAGGGACTCATTAAGTTGCTATGTTGCTAATCCTTCTGCCTCACCCTCTGAGTTACTAGACTTACAGGCACGCACCACCATGCCTGGCTCCAAGTGTTTTTCTGTTTGTTTTGTTTTGTTTTTTGAGGTTATTGTAAATGGGATGGTTTTCCTGGTTTCTTCCTTTGCTGTGGTACAGGAAAGCTAGACTTATGGGCATTGATTGTGTATCCTGCTACTTCGATGAACTCGTTTATAAGCTCTAGAAGTCTTCCGGTGGAGTTTTTTGGGTCTTCTAGATATAGGATCATGTCATCAGCAAACAGAGGTGGTTTGACTTTTCTTTTCCTATTTGTACCCCTTTGATTTCCTGTTCTTGCCTGATCACTCTGGCTAATGTTTCAAGAACTATCTTGAATAGGAGTGGTGAGAGTGGACAGCCTTGTCTTGTTCCTGATTTTAAAGGAAATGCTTCTAGTTTTTCTTTATTTGGTATAATGCTGGCTGTGGGTTTGTCATGAATAGCCTTAATGACACTGAGGTAGGTTCCTTTGATCCCTAGCTTCTCTGGCATTTTAACATGATTGGGTGCTAGCTTTTATCAAAGGCCTTTTCTGCGTCTATTGAGATGACGATATGATTTTTGTCCTCAATTCTGTTTAAGTGGTGAATTGCACTTACTGTTTTGTGTATATTGAACCAACCCTGCATCCCAAAAGTCTACTTGATCATGGTGTATTATCTTTTTGATGTGTTTTAATGCAGTTTGCTAATATTTTATTAAGGATTTTTGCATCTAGGTTCATCAGGGATATCAGTCTGTAGTTTTCTTTCCTTGATGCACCTTTGTCAGGTTTTGGTATCAGGGTTGTACTGGCTTCATAGAATGTTTTTGGTAATGTCCCTTCCTTTCAATTTCGTGGAATAATTTGAGAAAGACTGGGTTTAGTTATTCTATAAAGGTCTGGTAGAACTCAGCTGAGAATTCATCTGGTCCTGAGCTTTTCTTTTTAGAAGGTTTTTAATTGCTGTTTCAACTCTATTATTTGATATTGGTCTATTTAGGTTTTGTATATCTTCATGATTCAATTTGGGCAGGTCATATGTGTCTAGAAATTTGTCGATGTCTTCTAGATTTTCCAGTTTATTGGCTTATCAATTTTCAAAGTAGGTTCTGATAATCCTCTGGGTTTCAGAAAGGTCTGTATTGCTATCTTCTTTTTCATCTCTAATATTGTTGAATTGAGTCCTTTCTTTTGGCTAGTTTGGCTAAGTGTTTATCAGTCTTATTTATCCTTTTAAAGAACCAATTCTTTGGTGCACTGATCCTGTGACTGTTTTCTTAGCTTCAGTTTCATTCATTTCAGCTCTAATCTTAATTCTTTCCTGTCATCTACTGGTTTGGCGATTAGTTTGTTCTTTTTCTAAGGCCTTGAGGTGCAGCACAAGCTTATTTATTTGGAATCTATTTCCCAAGTCTCTTTCTTTACATTATTTGTTTTTGATGTTTATTTGCTTATTTGGTTGATTGGTTTTATTATTGTGGCTTGGTTTGGACTACTAGATCAAAGTGTAATGTGGTAATGTGGGTAAGTACTCCTGAAAGAGACCTCTCTTGATCTTTAGCAATTTCTTTGAGAAGAACCTGGCAGTCACTGAATTAAATAGTATGAAGATTTATTTCTCCAGTCACTCAAACTGCAGAGGACTCTGGTTCCTACTCTCTAGTTTTTTCTTATTGTGCTCTTCATACCCAGCTTTTTTTTTCAGAGTAACTATGGGCCTGAATGAGGAACTCCATCCAAAGAGAATTCAGCTTCCCAAAACCTGAGTCTAGCATTAGAAACATTATGAAGATTTGCATCACTAACAACCTCAGCAGCTGATTTTTATTTTCTTATTCTTGAAAGCTATATGCATCACTGAAACAGGAGTGTGTGTGTGCGTGTGTGTGTGTGTGTATGCATGTGTGTGTTAGACATCTGTTCCTTTGGTCTGTTTTAATTTACACAGAGTAAATATTTTTCTGTCCTTTTTGAATTCACAACTTTATTTAATATTTTCTTCATCATTTATTCTAGTTCAGGGATTATAATATCAATATAATTTTCAAATATACCTGAGAGTTTTAACAGCACATGTTCAATCAACTAAAATGCCTTGTTTTGCTTGTCTCCAAAATTTCTTGAGCATACAGCCCTCATAAACACTAAAATATTTGAGAGCACAAAATTCACAATATTCATATATATAGTTAGAGATTATAGGTACATGTGCTAATATAGTAATATATGCATAATGAAATACAATATAGATTTCTCAAAAATTTTACAGATATCTTTAGTAATGACAAATAATTTTTGTTGGAACTAGAAATTATCAATGATATTTAACAATAATAATGTGACTGAATATACTTTATTATTTCAAACACCTTGGTTTAGTCCTTTGTGATTGAGCAGCTTAAAGTTCAACTTGTTTCATACTTGGTTTTAACGGCTGTTAAAGATACATCTTGAAATTACGTAGCTCTAAATCAGAAAAGGTCATCAGAGCCTGATTAGGCAAAGGTTTGGGGGTTTTAAATTTTTTAGTTATTATTATTTTATTATTGCTAACTGAAATTCAGCTAATATATTTCCATTTTTCCTGATAACAATTCATTGCTCTTGAAAACTTAATAAAGCTATTGAATTTTTATGTTTAAAAATTTGTATTATAAAGCCACTGATATTTTATGAGTTTCTTTTTTCCAGTTAGGTTGAGATACTCTATTTCCACTTTGTGAACATGCAGATATGAAGAGCTATAATAGATGACACATATCATTTTTAAAAATAAACCCACATTTCCAAACATCTACATTAAATGCTCTCTTTGTAACATAGGTTTCTTCCAGAAGCATTTATTTTCTCACTCATTGTGAAAACACTACTTCTACCTTGAAGGGCTATATATAAGTATATTTTTCAAAAATCTCTGCAACATAGCACCTACTAAAACCATTTAACATGCCAAGGTCACCAAATTTGGACAACTTGTCTTTTTGCAAAAGGAGAATGGGTATTCATTTTTAGTCCCTCTTATTAAAAACAACCACTGTGTGGTTAGAAATTTATTGCTAGTCATTACCCATCTCATTACAAGGCATATAAAAAGAGGTAGCATACTTTAAAGAATTCGCTTTCACACATCCAACTAAGTAAGATTGTCTGTGGTGCTTTGTACGCATCTGGCTCTAACTGGCTCTAATGTCCTTGTTCCTCAATAGCTCATTCAATAGCGTGTTTGTGAGTGTTGCGGCCAATGGATTTCATATATGTCACATTTAATGATAATGCGTGCAAATTCGTATTCAAATGACCTGCCTCATTATTTCTACTGAGTAGGGCTGGCTTCTGGACAGATCTCATTAAATTTCTTTTATCCCAAATGGGAATATCTGCCAGATGTCCCCCAATATCCATTCTCTCTCCTTCTTCTTCAGTATCAGAAAATGTTAACTGCCCAGAGCAAAGCCCACAATTTCCAAGGTCCTTCTTCTCTCTCTCTTGCAGACACAAATAGCCTTGAATCTAAGTGTTGGTCATTGGAATGTAAGGAGGAACAATGGAGAGCCTTAGAAGAAGGGGCAGCCCTCCTGCTTCCTTTCCTCCTAACTACCTAGAATGCAGTGAGTGCTATAACTTAAGCAACCATCTTAAGGCAGCCAGAACAACAAGAAGTCGGGACACTGTCCTTCACAACTATGCTCTCATCATCCAGGCCTGGGTTGTCTGGACTTGTGTGTGAGAGGAATCTATTAGACCCTTTTTGAGCTTCTAGTGTTGAGGGTTTTCTGCCTCTCACTGTATTCGGAATCCTAATTAATGCACCTGGTGATGGCTGATGAAAAGCTCGTGCTAGGTGTGAGAGAAGAGACAGTCCTGCCATTCTGTCACATCCACACATGCTTACACTATTAATACAACCTGCAATCTGCAATTTCCTAACAGTAACTGCTTGAAGTAACTCATCTATTTTGTCAGGAGTCGTTCTTAAGAACTACAAAATATAATATTTAAATTCACTTTACCAAGTTAGCATAAATGGCAATCACTATCAACGGGTTGGAAAACAAATCAATGAGGAGGTCATCAATAGTCACTTCCAACTTTTCCCTCCAGACAAGCCAAGAAC
Organism: Aplodontia rufa; assembly: GCA_004027875.1. Classification (NCBI taxonomy): domain Eukaryota; kingdom Metazoa; phylum Chordata; class Mammalia; order Rodentia; family Aplodontiidae; genus Aplodontia; species Aplodontia rufa. Next base: position 36,134 of record PVKS010013725.1, read on the forward strand.
CCTGTGTAACCTGCATCTGACAAATACAAGCCACAGGACAACACTAGTGTCCCTGTTCAATATAAGTAACGCTTCAGTTTTTTTGCTTGATATATAAATATATGGAGTTCTGCTTTCTTCCTGTTCCTTTCCTGCCACTACCAACAGATGCTTTTTTGTTTTGTTTTGTCTTGTTTTGTTTTGTACCTGCCAGGTGAACTAGCACTCCACCCACCCTAGAGCCACCCTCAGGGCTGTGGATGACCGGAAGCTAACTACAGGATTCCCTCCAGGAGCACAACGCTGTGCTATGACATGGAAATGTCTCAAAGTGAAAAATCCACACAAGGGAGAGCTTTCCAGAAAGCTGAAAGCTCTTGAAGCAAATGGTAAATTAAAGGACAGATGGATGTAGAGATTTTGGTGCCTTACCTGAATACCTCGAGAATAGTCCTTTCAGGTAATTTGGGAGCCACCTGCCTGAAGGCTCTTTTGAAATCTTCCAAAGTTAAAAATCCACGATCTATTTGAAAACAAAATATAAAATGTTCACTCACTTTTATAAACCCCATGAACTATCATTTCATGCTTACTATTTATGTGAAACTTTATTTTAATATGTCACTGGGAAAAAAGCAGTTAAGTTACGTTTGAATTTACAGATAAAGTGATTTAAGACTGTCTCATTGGCGGAATTTATGAATCTAGTAGTCTCCCCTTCCGTATGGTCCCAGATGATCTCACATTCTCTAAGCCCTTTCTTTTGGGCTTAGAAAATCAGTAAAGCCCAGCTACTTTGCAATTCTCTAAGCCCAAGGGAAAGGACAACAGGGAGACATGGCTATAATAACAGAGTTGGGCTTTCAGGCTTTGTGAATTGTCAAAACATTTCAGTCTTCAAATTTAATGTTTTTAGGGGGTAATCATAATAGCAGGGGAGACACTGGAACCCACGAGGCCTCCCCTCCTATGTGGGACCTGTGGGGCTGAGGGTCTATAGCCACCCTTCTCGGCATACCCAGTGTGGGAAACCAACTCTTCCAATCATGTGTGGGTCAAAGCAGGAGCTGAAGAAGGCTGCAGTCTTCCTTACTCCCACAGCTGGCTACAGCCTATATCATCACTTGGCCAGCCCTGTGCGTCAACTTTACAATACAGGTATAATATGTAAGTACACATGTCTGCTATATAGGTATGATTATATAATCACAAATGTTATTTCATGCATGGCATGTGCCAAGAACTTAAGATTACCATGAAGAAAAAAGTCACACCACCACCTAAGGTAACAGAAAAAAGACTAATATACCTAAAATAATCTTCCATACATTGTACTTTTGGTTTATTGAGTGTATATTCTCAATCACAATTTCTTAGCAGAAATTATTTATCAAAACACTTTGAAGATACTTACAGTGCACATCAAAAGCTGTAAAAACGTGTCTTATCTCATTCCGAAATATTTGAGCTTCCTTCTTTTTCCTTACAATATTTGAAAACTCCTCAAGCGATACACCTAAAAGTTGGGGAAAACAATTTGACAAAGATGACTGTGTTTCTCTTTGAAAAAAAAATAAAACAGTCCTAAATAGTAATAAATACCATAATCAAATTTTACCTTAATTTCAGTGAATGGTATTTACTCCTAAACAAAGTCAAAAAGACATTTTGCTACATGCTAAATAAATCCAACCCTAGCAATCAATAGTGAAAGTGATAGACACCCTTGGGGTCCACTGAGCCTTTTCAAGGAACAAAGGAATGGTGACCTTGAAAGAGTTTAATACTCTTTTCTCTAACAGATCTAAAAGATAGGCAAGAAACTATTCATTAAATAAGGTCTCGTAATTTTTCTCTCCTTATGCTTCTTTGATCCCTTTTTTCCTAGCCAGATGTCATTTCAGCAGGTTTTTTCCAACTGGGAGATCAGGTCAGAGAAGTAGTTTCTCAAAAGTCAATACCAATTGCACACCACAGATAAAGGTGGAGAGAATATTATATAAACAATAGAGCTGGCACCATCCCCAGCCCTGGATATACCCCACAATGTGCTCAGCAGCCTGGGGCTCAGCTTCCTGTGACTCTCCTAATAAAAGAGCCCAGCATGATGATATGAGATTGGATACTGTGCTTACAACCTCTATTAAAATGAATTCTAATGTGATCTTTGTCGTAGGTTTAAGAAGCGGAGCCAAGAATTTAAACATTTTAGTGAATTGAGTTCTAAATATATAAAAAGAGCAGCTCATTTTTATAATGCAGGATTTCCATTAAAAAAAGTTATCACTCTGCTTTAAAAATAGCCCAAAATCTATCATAATCACACGTAACCTTTTCCTTTGGGTGAGGTAGCTAGTACTGTGCTGTATGCCTTTCCTAAGACAGTGCCTGTAGCTCAAAACATGTTGAAATCATTTCCTTGATTTCTCATGTTTTTCTTGTTTATGAAGATTTATAAAGTTTTAAAAAATCAATCAAGCTTTATGTTTTTTAAATTATTCTGATTCTTATACAAGTCTTTAAGACTTAAAATGTGTCAGGCACCATATTAAGCTCTGGAAATAGAGGGGCAAAGGCAACAGGCATAGTTTCAGCTCCAAGGGTGGCACTGATTAGTGGGGGAGACTGTCATTATGCAGGTTCATCTGCCAACACACGACTGCAGACTGAAGCAACGTGGGAGAAACAGGAGGTTGCCAAACAGAGTCCCAGAATCCTCTTTTAGCACAGGCTCTAGGAAGGAGGAAATAGTTAAGCTATGACCATGAAATGCTACCAGCTGGCTAAAGGAGGGGAAGAAGAGCAATCCACACAGTGAAAACAGCGCGTGCCAAGGTCATGGGCTGGGAACGTGGGAAAAGGAAAAGATGCCGTGTGGCTGGAGCATGGAGAGCGAGAAAGTCATGCCCAAGGAGGCTGGTGAGGGGGCAGGGCCAGAACTCACGGGCCCTGGGGGCAGCAGTAAATATTGTGGATTTTATTTAAGCTGCAGTACAAAATCAGCAAAAGATTTGAATTAAGAAATTATATGATCTCATTTAGATTTTTAAAAGATCTTTCAGGCTATTATCTTGAAAAAAGGATTAGGGAAAAGGCAAAAAGGTAAAAAGGGAGACCAGATAGTAGGCTACTGGCAAGAGATGTGGTTGCTGGGGTGCTGGTGATAGGCATGAGTGGAAGGTGTCCACAAATATTCTAGAATAGAAATGCAAGACTTGGTAAAGAATTAGATATGGCAGGTGAGAAAGAAGACGTCAAGAATACCTGCAGATGCTGGACTGAGTGCTGGGTAGTTTGAGGAGCTGTTTAAAGAGATAAAAAGACTAGGGGAAGCCAGGCTCGGGGGCGGGAAAGTGTGAAGTGCTCAATGCTCTGGGAGAGGAAAAACGTGGAAGAGGCAGCTGGCTTTCCTCTAGGCAGCAGGGCACATCTCCAGGCACCTAGCAGAGTCTGGCAGGTATTCTGTAAATCACAGTCACCCCTTGGTATCTGTGGGGGACTGGTTCCAGAACCCCTCAAGGATACCCAAACCCGAGGATGCTCAAGGGCTTTATATACCCTATGCACGTCCTCCCATATACTTTAAATCATCTCCAGATAACTTCTAACCCTGATACAATGCAAGCTCTGTATAAATAGCTGTTGCACTGTTCTGTTTAGGGAACCATGGCGAGAAAACAATCTGCACGTTTGATACAGATGCAATTTTTTAAAATGTTTCCCATCTGTGGTTGGTTGAAGCGAGGCACCTGCAGATGCAGAGGGCTGACAGTACTGTACTGAATTAGCGTATGCAGCAATTCCCCCCAAGTACTTGCTTAGAGATTGATGCAGCTCCATTCCCATCTAATCACCCTTGTGACCAGAACATACTTTAAAATGGCAACTGAGGTTAAAACTGAAGTCTAGCCATGCACATTCCCATAAGATCACATCCATAACTTCAGCTTCATGAACTCCAAAAGCTAAATGATTAAGTAGCATCTAGAGTTGTTGAAAATCTTGAATAATTTATCCACTGATGATGCCTCACTCAATGAAATCCATCACGATCTTACCCCACGCATCTCTCCATCTGAAGCAAACTTGCCGGCGCTTCCCTGAAAGAAGAGGTTCTAAGCACCTGGTTCCTTTGCACATGTAAACACGCTATCTGGAAACCACCTTCTCCTTTATTTCTCCCTCTGACTTTTTATATCTCCTTCTAGATGAAACTCAAGCACTGCCTCCTCTTAGAAATGTTCTCTGGTTTCTCTCAACTGAGTGCCTTCACTGTGACTGACAGACAGTCCAGTGTCCATAGCACAATCACAGAATCAATCAGAATCTCTGGTAATTATTTGCCGTCGGGTCTGCTTGAGATATGCTGAAGGAAAGCAGTGTGCGTTGTCCAAAATTCCATCCCCCATGTTTAGCCTGATGTCCAGCATTAACAGGCATGCATTACACTTTTGCTGGAAAGTAATCAGATGAGAAGAATGAATATGAAGATGTTTTCTAGATGATTTCTAGTTTGGGGCAAAAAGCATTGACATGTCTATTTCAATCATCTTAAAACTCAGTAAAAGAATGCCCTAAAGTAGGTCACTTTTTATTCACATAGGAGGCAAAATTAATCATCATGTAGAAACTTCTATTTTTTATTTGGTGCATATTAATTATACAGAATGGTGGATTTCATTGTGGCATATTGATAGATAAAAGTATAATTTGATAAATTTCACTCTCCAATAACTCCTAATCTCTTTTTTTAAGAGAGAGGGACAGTGAGAGAGAGAGAAAGAGCAATTCAGTTTTTATTTAGTTTTTCATATAGCTTTTGTAGCTCTGACACTTCATTATAAGTGGTGTTGGGGTTTGAACCTCAGACTTCATGCATCCCAGGCAAGCACTGTAACCACTGAGCCACTGCTCCAGCCCCTCTTTCCCCTATTCTAATGTTCTCATCTACTTTCACGGCATTCCTTTTTTCCCCTCTAGCTTCCATATGACAGAAAACAAATGATACTTTCCTGACTTATTTCACTGAAAACTATGATTTCCAGATCCATCCATTTTCCTGTCTATTGCTGAGTAAAATTCCTTTGTGTATATGTACATTTTTGGCATCCACTCATCTGCTGATGGACACAAAGGTTAATCCCATAACTTGGCTATTGTGACTTGTGCCACCATAAATGTGGGTATGTAGGCTTCTGTCTCTAAAGTATGCTGATTTTAATTCTTTTGGATAAATACCGAGGAGTGGTATAGCTGAATCATATGGTAGTTCTATGTTTAGTTTTTTGAGGAGCCTCCATACTGATTTCCGTAGTGGCCATGCTAATTTACATTCCCACCCACAGTGTATAAGAGTTCCTTTTCCTCTGCATTCTTACCACCATTTGTTGCTATTTGAATTCTTGATGACTGCCATTCCAACTGGAAAAAAAACTCCTATTTCTTAATACATAGTGACCTAGTGAAACACAAACAATTCAGAGAGAAAGGAAATTCATGCATAGTATTTGTTCTTTACTTATTATTCCCTCTGACTTGGAGAAATGATGGGGAGAGCACAACTCCATGGTTCAATGTGTGATTCACATGAAAAACAAAAGCACATGAGTGGTGGCATATTTTAAATAGCATGTTCAGACGACACATCAGTATTTGGAGCTATAAAGCATTCAGGTCTTTATTCTGCAATCTCGTAGAATAAAAAGCAAATGTTCTGTAGATTTTACTAGGAGAAAATGTATGTGGATTTAAATCGTATGTTTATTACCACTTTAAAAAGAGAAACAATCTAATAACACGAATAACTATGTGTAGAATCGTTCTTTCATGCTATTTTCCCACAGAGTCATATAACTTGTTTTTTAAAGTCAATACTCTAGGGTTCAAAGGCATCGATTACATGTTATGCTGTGTAAACACACCCCTCTCCAGCATGCACTCATGTCATCTGCCAAGGCAAAATGCATCCAAATGCAAGTTCCTTTTCTAAACAGATGGAGAAGTTTTCAGTCAGGCTTGGCTCTCCTGTTGTAATAATACGATCGCTTTCCAAAGCTAATACTTAATAATTTACCATTCCTACTGCTTTGTAACGCCAACACATTAATGCAAGTTTTATATATCTTGCTGCTTTTTAAATGGCCTAGAAATAGAATTGCTACAACTAGCTCCACCTGCTGTCACAATAGTCAAACCTGAAATTACCATTTCACAAAGACTTTCAATAATTCTATTGACATCAGATTTCATACCCAATGAGAAATGCATTATCTGTGTCCCCCCTGGAGTGAAAGAATATGTTCCGGAAATTCTAATTTCAAATACAATCTTGCATCCGCTATGTACACTATTCCTCTAATGACAGTTACCTAAGCACATTTTACAGTAGTTACACGTGAGGATCACAACAACATCAGAACCACACAGATCTGGGTGTTCGCCTGCATTTATTAATATCTACAGAAGGTGTTTGGAAGCTGCCTATGTATTTGGACTCTGTCAGTGGTTTGCAGATTTATTTTTCTCGTTAGGAAAGTCCTTCTTTATAAAGCAGGACAAGGTGCAGAGGGCACAAAAGCAGGGCTATTTCATGTGTAGGGAGTGGGCTCCCCAAACTTCTCCATCCAAATGTTTCCCCAAGAGTATTCCAAAGGAGTCAGGATTGAGGATCACAGCTTCAAGACCTCTAAGACTGTATTTGTCAGCTTTCTGTCACTATGAAAAATGCCTGAGATGAATAACTTAAAAGAGAGAAAGGTTTTATTTTGGCTTCCAGTTTCAGTTCATGGTCACTTGACCTACTTGCTTTGGGACTGTGGTGGCAAGGTACATAATGGTGGGAGAGTGTGACAGAAAAGACCAGAATCCCAACATCCCCTTTAAGGGCACATCCCTAATGGCCTAACTTCCTCTCACCTCCTAAAGCTTCTTTTTAGCATATGGAGCTTTGGAGAATGTTTAAGATCCAAACAGAGACAAGGACTCTGCAAGCCTGTGCATTTTCCATACAACTAGAAAACATCTTCCATTTTATAAATTATCCTCAGCAAACTGGACTCTTTCCATATGCTATAATGAAAAAATATATGCATATAAAAATATCATTTTAAGCTTTACTTTCCATACTCCTTAATACATGTGATATAGATATGCCATAGAGAAAGGTAGACTGGGACTGGTTTTTTCCCCCTACTTTCTTGTTTTCAAGCCATTTTGTGGGACAGTAATCATCTTTCACCATAGGAGGAGATATATTTATAAAGTCCAATAACACTGTATACATTTTTTCCTTGAAAGTTCTATTATGTATTTTATTCATTTATTTATTTTTGTGGTTCACAGTTCTAAGCTTCAGGGTCAGTGCACAATGAGAAATCCTCTTGAAAATGAAATAGTCTAGAGTCTGGCCATCAGGGTGAGCTCAAATTAGAAACTGCAATAAACCTGGGGAGAGTGAAGGGTAAAACAACAGAAACGCAAGGTTGCCTGGACTGTAAGCCTGGTCCGGATTTAGCAGAAAATGGGGGTTCATGTTCATCATGCCATATGCTAATTTTCCTAAGGACTGAGAAAGTCTAAAACAGAGTGTTTAAAAGGAAAAAGCAGTCTTTTAAAAGCATAATGCAGGCCTGCTCTAATTTGAGAAATAAAATGCAGATTATGCCTTTTGGAGGCCTTTGCACAGAAAGACTGTAAGAACAGAGGGTGAAAGTGACATTGACAATCATGAGTTGTCACAGTAAGATGGATAAGTAAATTCAGAAGACTAACATTTTCTTCTAGCTGCCCACAGAAAAGTAGGGGAATAAAGGGAAAGAATCTACCTAGATGGAAGAAATCAAGTTTTACTGTATCATTGGGAGGAAAATGAGTAAAAACAGGTGACAGCTGAATAGCGATATCAGAACCAATAAAACATTATTTCCATCAAACGTGGACAGGAATCGTTACCTTTTTTATTATGTATGATGTCTCCTGCTCATAAAGCTTCAAGGGTTCCTAGGTGTTAACAGTGCAAAGTCCTCATATCTCATTCTGGAATTTGAAGCCTCTTCCTTTCTTCTTGGCAAACTGGTCCTTAACCCCTTCCCAATTTTCAGTTGCATTGGGTCAGGGAACTGCGCTGAATTTACAATTCACAGTCACTCACTCTGCTCCCTGCTGTTACAGGAGGTAACAATGTTCCAAGGATGCAACAATGCTAATGGGAAGATGCTTTATGAACAGCCTCACAGCTAGACTAGGAATGCACATCTAGGTGGGAACAGGAGGTGGGTGCTGTAAGGACAGGGAGAGACGTGGAAGGAAGAGATGTCAGCAACTGAGTGGGGACACAGTAGGAGAAGAGGTGCAGAAAGGGCCCTTAGAGAGGAGAGAGGAGAGAGGCTCGCCAGCCTCACCGGTGGCCAGCAGGAGTCTCCACCACCTCCGGTGCTTTAATGGGGTGGAGCGGGTGACACCCTCTGGATCCCTGCTGAGCCCCCTGCAGAGCAGAGACCTGCAGGAGCTAAAGAAGGATTACAGCTGGTGTCCCCCGCCCCCCCCTTTTCTTTCACCATGCTCTCTTCTTGGCTTTGCTACTTTCCAAACCCCACCCATCCCCAATGTCCAGCCCCAGGCCCACAGCTCCTGGGGAGGAGCAGCGCCCTCCAACAAAGTCTTCCCAGCTTCATTACCTGCAATAGTCACATAACATCTGGCCGTAAAAGAAGCGGCAACTCTTCTTTCACCTTCCCTCCTGAGTTATATATGTTTAAATTGTCCTAGGTCAGTGTCTGTGTGTTACGGTTTGGATACTCAGTGTCCCCCAAAAGCTCCTGTGTGAAACAATGAAGAACACTTGGAGGACAAATAATCGGATTATGAGGTCTTTAACCAAATCAGTGGATTGATCTTTTCATGAGGATTAGCCGTGTGGTAACTGCAGAGAGGCAGGGTGTGGCTGGAGGGCGTGGGTCATTTGGGGTGGGTCTTTGGGGGAGAGATTCTCTATCTGGCAGTGGAGTCTCTTTCTGCTTCCTGACTGCAATGCCCTGAGCCGTTTTCCTCCACCACACTCTTCAGCCATGATGTTTGGCCTCACCTTGAGCCCCAAGGAACAGAGCTGGTCATCTATGGGCTGAGATCTCTGAAACCAGGAGCCCCCAAATAAATTTTTCCTTCTCTAAAATTTTTCTTGTCAGGTCTTTTAGTCACAGCAGTGAAAAAGCTGAACAAAACACTGTGCCTTCTAATTCCTGTCTCTGCAATGAAATACACCTGCCATTCTCTAAATGAAGAATTAAATAAATTTATGTGTGAATATCTGTGGGTGATACCCATGAGTTGCCCTATGATTACAATGTCAAGATATGATAACCTGGGGTTGGAGCAGTGGCTCAGCGGTTACCTTGCTTGCCCAGCATGCACGAGTACGCAAGTTCAAACCCCAGCACCACTTACACAACAAAGTGTCCAAGGAATGAAAGTCACAGGAAAAACTAAATAAAGCTGATTCTCTCTCTCTCTCTCTCTCTCTCTCTGTCCCCTCTTGCCTTTTTTTTTAAAGATATAATAACCTTATTTTGTATGCAGTTTCCTGACTATAGAAAAGATCTAGAGGCTAACTGAAATCTGAAAACCTTCACTCCTGCTATTCCTGGGCCTTTTTCTGTAGATAGAAGCCAAACAGCCCAAAGCATATACAACTACAGGTGTTTTACAACAGAATCTAAAAGACCAGAAAGTGGAAGTTTAAATTTAGGAAAATAACATGTTTAATAATCAACTAACAAAGCAGACAAGATAAAAGCATACAAGCCGATGACCATTAACCTAATCATCCACAAATTATTTTTCAATTGAACTTATGCTGGATAGCATGACTGAGTCAAACAGCCCATAATTACCATCACAACAAATCAATCTCTTTGATTTTCCCATCATTCAAAGTTGAGGGTTTAAAGTAAGTCCCCAGAAATCTTTTCCTTTTGTAAATATGAAAGTAAAATATATCATTATTTTTAATGAACAATAATGTAAGAAAACAGGAAAAAATTTTGCTCAATCTGATCCTCTAGTAAAAGCAAAATTCTGAGGTACTTTGTCCTATTTTCTCTTAGAGCATATTTTAGATTGATCTGAGATAATAACTGAGACAGCTGTGTGATGACTCCGGGGGACAATGCTCATTCAGTTCTTACTTGTAGCATTTAGCATATAGAAGGCACAAGCTGCATAAATCTTAGCTGTTCTTTTTTTTTTTTTTTTTAGAGAGAAGGACAGTGAGAGAGAGAGTTTTTCACATGGCTTTCATTGCTCTGACACTTAGTTGTGTACGTGGGTGCTGGGGTTTGAACCCATGTACTTATGCATGCCAGGCAAACACCAAAACCGCTGAGCCACCGCTCCAGCCCCGATCTTAGCTGTTCTTATCACTTGAAATGCTCTACAATTTATCTCACAATGGAGCCTGATCAGTATACTTGTAGTGCCTGGTCCTTGACCTTCAAAGAACTGTCCTGATATGTTCTGGTATTAAACGTGGGTCTACACAGAAACAAGCTTAAGGAACAGCCTTACAAAAGTATTATATTTATTGAACCATTTGTGACATCAGTATTGATTCATCATTCTCTCGTCACAGAACATCATGGAAGAACAGTCACAGGACAGGAAAGACTACATCTCTTTAGAAAATGTGTTAATTGTGTGGACACTGAGCACTGGACTTGCCTGCATTTCCCAGCTTGCTCTAGATGCTAGGTAGCTTAGAACCAAATCTGAAATCAGCCACCAGCAACTACAGAGAACCTGGTGATTTGCGTGACATTCCCATTCCTCACTTCAACTCACTGGCTAATTAAGTTCCTTAGGGGAATGAACGCCGGCCTTAATTCTGTCAGTTACAAATATGCCCCATGACACTATGAAAAATCAAGGGAACGGCTTATCAATTGGTCACAAGTGAAGCTGGAGGTCAGATGGCTTTGGTCCGTTGCTTACTAGCAGGCTGTGCCACTCAGGGCAAACTAATCAGCCTTTCTATACTCCAGGATTTTTTTTTAACTTATTAAATGGGGATAATCATAAAATTATAGTCTATTAAATGTAATTCCCACTGAAATGCTCATCCCAGATCTACACATGGTAACTGTCCAGGAAATGACAGCTGTAATTATTATCTATAATAACAATGAACATTTTAGCACATTTGAAAGCATTCTGTAAACAAAGAGTATGCAAATGCCAGGCACCTATTCTTTTGCTGTTTTTCTGCATGATTTTGTTATTCCTCTCTGGAGTCCAGTTTCCTCCCTTTCAAATAGGGACAGAGGACTGTTTCCGTGATCTGTTCTAGCTGCAAGCTCCTTTCTTTCTCTAAGTTATGAACAAGCATTGTAATAAAACCCTCTGCAAGAGGAAGCAATGCTGAAAACAACCTAGACAGCGACCTGCTCTTCCTTAAATAAGTGGCTGGATTTTTTCTTTCTCCCACTAATGTATTCCCTTGTTCCCAGCTGCCCTGAACGGGTTTTTTCTTACACTCGCTTGCTGGGTTACAGGCAATAAAAACATGAGTAGCATTTTCTTGGCTGTTCCTTCTGGCTCCTCGGCTTCTCTCAGCATGTACTTTTCTTACACACTCTCCACTCATATTTCTAACAGCTCTCCCTTATCTTTTCATTCTTCCTAATTTTCAAAAGATAACTCTATAGGAATTAACGTGCTTCTGAGAGGTTTGCCGCACCTGGGAAGGAGGACCTGGGTCCTGAAGTCCTGCCCCAAACCCAAAGTGAAGTGTGTGGGTCTTCAGGGCTCTGCTCCTGCGTAAGAGCAGCCCAGCCAGGGTCAACCCAGGACACGGTCTGATGCTCACCCAGGCAGCCAAGCAGCTTTACACAGACACCTGGCCCAGTCTTGTCTTGAAGTAAGAACAGCTGTGGAGTGCAGAAGGCGAATTCCCAAGTCCCGGCTACCCAGAAGAACTTTGGAAAGTTGATTACCAAAATACTTAGCTTTCAGGAAGCCAAGTATTTCCCTTCTTCTCCAAGATCAAAACATTAAGAAGAGATAAAATGTTTCATGAAAACATAATCTGTGCGTGAACCCTCTTCCTTCAGGGAAACACCACGTAAAAGTGACTCCTGTCACTCACAGGGAAGAGAAGGAGTTGACGTATGAAATTGGTTGAGGATTCAATAGTTCTAGTAGAAAAAAATCCACATTAGCAGAAAAGATCAGTGATGATTTCTTTCTGGATAGCTATTTAACTGTTTGCTTGAATGTTTGTGGTCTTTCGATTCCCCGTTAAGTAAGAGGGAATTAAAGCCAGTTGGAGAATTAATGCCTTGGTTATAAAGCTGTTGTTTTGATCAGTAGAAAGTGATGCTTTAAGAAAGTTAATCAAGGGGCTAGAGAGGTGGCTCTCTTTAAAAAAACAAATTTAATGAAGACTGAAAGGAGAAAGGGAAAGTTCGGACGATTATACATGAAGACAGGTCCTTCACAGTACTTTCAGAACAAGGCACTGAGCACCTACATTTGATCTCATTCCTCCAGACTAATCCTTCTGCTGATAGTTCCCCCAAATTTATCAGATGACTAATTTACTCTGTAACCTTTTGAAATCTATTTTAAAAATAAGTAGTAGCAAAAGATGCTGAGAAAGGAAGCATCCTAATGATTTGATTGAGAAATGGATGTGAGAAGTGTTCTTTGATTCTAAATGCAAGGAAAATTGTATTGGAGCAGGGCCCTGAGCATATCTTCAAAGTCAGAAAGCCCTCAGTCACAGGGAAGACTATTTTTGGTGCCAAAAAAAAAAAAAAAATCCAGATGAAGCAATCCTTTGGGCATAACGAATTTGAGAAGCATTCCATAATTAGGCAGAATTCATTATACATAAGAGAACTCAGGCATGGGAGAAACCATGTGACTATACTGAAGGTAGAGGTGTCTTGTCTGCACCTCAGAATTCATCGAAAGAAAGTGAGATGCATGCAGCAAACATGAGAAATAGCTCTGCATGAAGGCAAAATGCAAGCCCTGGGCAACCCAGAAAGGAGATAGGATTTTGTGAATTTCATGAACATTGGCTATCTTCAGCTACATGTCAAACCTTTTTCCAACACCAGAAAGAAAAAGGAAACACAGGGGACTTCTATAAAAAGGAATTCATAACCTGGAACAGCCAATGGCCACAAATCAGCCCTCACAATATGTCAGAGTGCTCTCACATAGAGGCTTTTGGAAAGCCAGGAAGGTGAGACACCTTCTGCCAAATTTTACCCTTCAAAGGGTATCACAGTCTTCATGCGGGAGTGAGACCATATGAATGAAGTGAGTGTGGGGAAACCTTTTCATTAAGTCATGTCTTACTAAACACAAGAGAGGAGATATGTGAAGAGGAGGTGTATGAATAGATCAAATGTGGGGGAAAGTTGTGATGGAAGGAAACGTTCTATCAAAGAAAGCACCACACTGGTAAAGAATGTAGGAACCCTTTCTTCCAGGACTCACACCTTTCTGTACAGCAGAGAACTAAGGAAAGGAAAAGTTAACCTCCATGTCAACTATTCCAGAGTGAAAAAAAGAAGATCTTCAGGTTAACTGAAATACTCAATTCAAAATCAGAACATAACCCTGGCCACTGAGAAAGGAGGTCTATTATCATGTTTTAAGTCAGGATAAGGTGTGTTGTCATACAACCTAAGGTATTTGTAGAGATGTATTGGGCAGGGGGGAGAGGGATAAGGGTGGGTAATTGAGAGGGCTCTTGGGGGTAAATCTAATTTTCAGAATTTATATATATATATATATATAATTATATTACTTCACTAGAAGCTTGTTTGATCAACAAATAAATTTCTGAATAAAATTTAAAAATAATCAGCCACTATGGAAAGCAGTATGGAGAATCCTCAAAAAATTAAGGATGGAACCACCTTACGACCCAGCTATCCCA